>CM042185.1:49470031-49483116 GCA_023539305.1 Ilex asprella | reverse complement strand
GTCTTAATATATATATACCTAATCTATATATTCAAATTCATGTTACTATTTTTTTATTATGTTTCTGTTCATGTTACTGCTTTTATTGAGTATGT
Organism: Ilex asprella; assembly: GCA_023539305.1. Taxonomy (NCBI): domain Eukaryota; kingdom Viridiplantae; phylum Streptophyta; class Magnoliopsida; order Aquifoliales; family Aquifoliaceae; genus Ilex; species Ilex asprella. The sequence goes on along the minus strand of CM042185.1, from coordinate 49,483,021 downwards.
TACTGTTCATGTTACTTAATTTAATATACATAGGTTAGGGGTATACATAGATGAATATAGATAGATAAGAGAATTTTTTTTAATATTATTCAAACTTTTAACTTATATATGAATATATAGATGGATATGAGAGATAAAAGAATTTAATGTTAGTCAAACTCCTAAAATTTAAGAATTTTTAATTTTTAATTTTATTTTACTTCTAAAGGGAATAGATAATATGATAAAATTAACAAAAAAATGACTTCATAACAAATAAGTTTTCTTGACGGACTTAGTTTTGGATGTTTTGACATGAGCTGATTGTTGTTAAATGTTATATGTTACAACTTTATTGTTTATATCTTGATTTAAGTTGGTTTTATTATATTTCTTACTTTACAAATCAACTTTGCATAAATTTGAAAAATTCTATTAAACACACATAAAACACTCAATTTCTCTAAGTTCAGTGTTTTGTTTTTTAAGGTTTGAATGTTTTGAATTTGTGGACAATTTTTTGTTTGAGATATTTATTACATGGGTGGATTGAGTTTATAATTATGTTATTGAATTGGATTATGACAATAGTGTTGAATTCTCCAAAATTTTTATTGTAAATTTGATTGGTTCTGTCAGTATTTTTTTCTCATGATGTATTTGTATAGGTGGTGTTGTTTTGGAGAATTTTTGATTCATTTTTTACAAGTAACGCAGTGCCTTCGGGCACGAGCAATTACTAGTAAATAGATAAGAGAGATTTTTTTTTAATATTAATCAAACTCTTAACTTATATATGAATATAGATAGATATGAGAGATAAAAGAATTTAATGTTAGTCAAACTTCTAAAATTTAAGAATTTTTAATATTTAGATTTATTTCACTTTTAAAGGGAATAGATAGTATGATAAAATTAACAAAAAATGGACTTCATAACAAATAAGTTTCCTTGACGGACTTAAGTCCAAACAAGTTCATATAGGGAGACCGGCCTCCAAATTTCCCTATAAAATAAGACATATTTCAAAAAATCCATCCAACGGTTTCAAATAAACTTATTCAACGGTCACTAACATCCCTCTCAAAACTATTCACATTGAATTTACCTTTTTCTCCTTACTCTTTACTATATCTCTGGAATCTTTATTCATCACTTTTTCAAATTAACCAGTTGATTTACGTTGCACCGTATTTTTAAGTACAAATTACTCTTACTCTTTCATATGCACTGAACCGAAGTCTCCGCTTTTGGAGAAAATATTGTACGTAAAGGTCCAATAATAAATCAACAAATAAATTTCTAATATAAAACATGATAAGTTTTAATAAGTCTATTCGACAGTCTTAAATAAGTTCATCTAACGACCACCAACATCCCTCTTAAAATCATTTGCATTGAATTTTATATTTATCTCCCCACTCTTCACTCTCTCTTTTTAGGATCTTCGCTCCTCACTTCTTCAAACTAATTGATTAATTTATGTTGCACCGTACTTTTAAATACAAATTATCCTACTTTAATTACATGAAAGAAAAATTAATAGTTATTAGCGGAAGAATAATTATTAGTTTTGTGGGTTTATTTTCTTATTTGTTTATATGTTTTTTTTTTGCCGGTGATACCACTTGATATCAGTAAATATTTTCTCCACCATGTGAAGCTGGTCATCGAGTCTGGCCAGTTTGGGGTCGCCACGTCTAGCAAAGCGCGAAATGTAGATATGGTTGTCAGAGTGAGTCTACTTATCTTCTTCTCCTTTATTTTCCCTTTGCAAATCTCTCTCTTCAAATTCAAGAGACGGCTATGGGGGAGTTTGCAGTGGTTCCACCACGCTACAAGAACTCGTTAACACGCACTGGGGCGCATTTTAGCGGATGGGAGTGGAAGGGAAAGCCGATCGGAAAATGGCAATGCCGTCATGAATCGAGACCACAGCCATTGACGATAAAGAGCCAGACGGCGAAACTTTCAACTTACTCGTCCTCTATTAGCACAGATTGCCCTCTCTTCGAATCCCCCCAGGTCTCTCTCTCTCTCTCTCTCTTTCTCTTTCTTTGCGTGTGTGTTGGTGTGCGCACGTTTACTGTTGAGTTTGAATTGAACTGAAATGGAGTTGAATTTGTATGGGCAGGCGTCTTTCGATCAATATCTGGAGGATAAGTCCAGAGTGTTCAAAGCAATCTTTCCTGAAAAACAGGGAAGCCAACAACTGAATGAGGTAACTTTTCACTTTTTCTTCCACACTATTTCGTTCTAATTGTGATTTCCCCCAATTGTTAGAGTAGAAGGTGATAGGCTTCGATCCCTTGGGCTGGCTTCTAGTAACCCTAGTTCTTAGAAACCCTAGTCTTCAAAGCAATTATAGTTTGCACTATTATGGATTAAGGCCATCAAATTTAACATATTTTTACCAACCATGTCTTCGAACTCCTATTTATTCACTGTTCTTGGAGTCAATCAGCTACTTTCTATAACAGTTGGAGATTGTTGGCCTGCACCTTAATGCAGTAATCTTTTCGAATGGCAGATTATAATAGAGTTTTTTTTTTCCCTTTTTGCTATACATGAACTTTGGTACACTGTTTGTAAGATTGTCCTATCCTTTCAAGCTAACTACCCCGAACAACTGCATTTATTGCTTGTTCATCTTAATATTGTGTGAGCACTAGCAGCCCACATTTGTACCACAAGTCAGCAAAACGCACATGCTTTATCACCACAAGCATCGCTATTTCCTTTTGTTGTAATAACCGGGATTTGATTAAAGGTCAGGGATTGACTTATATCAGAGTTGTTCTTTCTTAAAGGATCCTTCAGTGCATTCCTTCCATTCCTCTACGCCTTTTTTTTCGTCACTCTGTGTGTGTGTGTGTCTGTGTGGGACTGAGTTTATTGTTTGGCGATACAAAGAAACTTTCAAAATACTTTCTAGGTACACATAATACATTTCTGTCTACTGATAGATGAAATTGATTGAATAAATTCAAATTACATTAGTATACTCAATTCATGATCAGGTATGGTTGAACCAAAAAGTAGGCCCTCTGTTTAATCAAAAAAGCTACACATTATATGAATCATTAGAAAGTAATCTTAGGTTCTCACAATGACAAAGTAAAATAAAAAAGTTAATCTGAAATTGAAAAATAAAGTAATTTGACAATGTTACACTTTTTTTTTCACACTGTATTATATTACTGAAAATTATAAGAGAAAAACATTTGTTGGATTTAAGGATGTCAACCCAAACGTGGTCCTTCAGGAGGAAAATATATATAAATTCACTCTTAGACTACTTGTTAAAATTTTAACTCCCAAGTTCCTCCTCTAAATGGGAACAAATGTTTACAACCATTTTGGGCACTTATAAGTTTATAATTTTGTTCTTTTCCCCACATAAATTTTCTAGCTTGGCCTGCTGAAGTGGAAATAAAAAATTGAGATGTCAGTAAGATGTAATATGTTACTTTTTTGCACCTTCCGAAAAAATATATATATGTTTTTTTTTGCACTCTCACACAAAGGGGAAAAATTCATGCATTAATATGTTGAATTGTAACACCTCTATTAAATGGAGAATTGATTCTTTTGGCCTACTTTAAAGGCTACTCGGGTTGATCTATGTAAGATTGAGGAAACTAGTGTGAATTTTGACACTTGCTTAGAAACTTGACAATGGTGCTCTTAAAGGCTCGATATTGTACTTCTGCACTTCTAATTTCTAAATGTATGTATAAAGTTGTTGAAAGTGCTGTTGTACTGCATTTTTCGCTTTTGTTCTGATGCTTCATTGTCTAGTTTGGAAAGAAGTGTTTCAAATTTTCAATTGAGTGCTGCTTAGTCTCTGCCAAGGCCTATGCACATAATACCTTACCTGGTGACTCTTATCAAAGGAAAGAAATAGTACAATATTTGATCCACTGATGAAGAGTTGGGGCCCACCTACATGGCAATGGTCAATTAAGTTTGTACTTTGATGCCTGAGCTTGGAAAGGATCTGGTGAGACACAGCCACAGAGGATACATTCATGATTTGAGGAGAGTGTTTTTCACAACTTATATGGATATCCTTATCAATATGTTTTTCCTATGTTGCTTAACACCCCCCCCCCGGGGGGGTCCTTATATGGTAGGATACATGATATAATCGTATACAAAAAAATGATAAAATTGTTTCTGATGCCCGAAGTATCATATGCATGCAGGAAGAGTGGAAAATCTATATGCTACCTATAAAGTTCCTGTTTCTTACTGCCTGGCCAGTGATTGACATGAGGTTGAGATTTAAATCAGAAGGGATAGATTACCCACCCGAAGTTCCTCATGATATCTCAAAGGTTCTTGAGCTCGATATTGTAAGTCTACCAGTGAAACTAACTGCTCACACACAACTTGTGCTTGATTGATTTTCAGTCCTAACTATTGTAACATCAACACAAGCATTTCTCATGCAGATAAGATGGGAGCTCCAAGGCCTAGATGACCTTCTCAAGCCTTCTCAGTTTGATCTTGGTGTAAAAGGAACTCTGTATCCTGATAGACAGGGAACCGAAAGCCGGCTAAAAGGTCAATTGGAGATTAGCATAAGCTTTGTTATCCCTCGAGTGCTTGCTTTGGTCCCTGAAGATGTTCGTCATGATGTTGCAGAGTTGGTTAGACCTTTATAAACCCTACACTTTGAAATAACTATTCTTCCTAGATGGAATGTTGGATAGGAAATAGGAGGAACGAAAATTAGAGAATCTAAAACTTGTTCTAATTAATCTGTCTTCATTTGAAATTTTGTATGTAGGTGCTAAGGGGATTGGTGGAGAACATGAAGGACAAAGTTAATGATAGCTTGCTTGCTGATTATAATGAATTCAAGGAGGAAAAATCAAACAATTTAGTATGAGCCAAGAGCTGAATCTGATTACTACTTTAGACAGATAGATTAGTGGAAGACCTGATTGGGATAAACATACAAGGTGAGAAATGCAAGAGCAAATTCAAGCTACCACCAAAGAGGCCTGAAAGAACAGGGCATCCAAGCAAGTCCCCATTTACTATATTTCATCGTCATTCTCCATGAGAAACAAAAATTTCAAGTGGAAGTTGCTTTGTGATGTATGTAGTTTATCATGAAAGCAGTTTCTGGGTGTTTCCTGTGATTCCAAATCCTTACTGTAGAAACCTGGGGATGGTTATATTATTCTTAGCAGAATATGGAAATACCAAATACCAATTGAGCTGTACCCCTTTTTGTATTTGCAGGTTACAAAATGGAAAACATACAAATATAGGCTTTATCATATTTAGTTGGAAGAGTTTAGGTAAGAATTTGGTGCGAGTTGCTCATAGTCCCTTACTAGTCAAGGGCCTTTAATCTATATACTTTCAATAAGCGGTTTAACTAAGAAAAAGAAAGAGAGCCAGCTAACCCTTATGGTGGGTAAACCCAAAATGAGATCGAAGTACAAAGACCATTAGCGATGAAGTTTGTTTCCCAAACAATCAATGAAAGGCCTAGCCGAAGGGGAGGTACATGTGACAAAACGAGCCAAACCTCTTCTTAAAAAAATAGAATGTTGTTTGATTGTGGTTTGGAAAGAATCAATTCTTTATCAATGACCCACCATTTCTTTGAACTTTATCAATGATGGAGCTTAAAGATAAAGATATTAACTAAGTGCCATTTGATACCAAATTCAAAAGTAAAGGATGAGATTTGGAGATGCGGGGGATCGAACCCCGTGCCTCTCGCATGCAAAGCGAGCGCTCTACCATTTGAGCTACATCCCCATTTGTGGGAAAACATACTGGGAACTCTATATCAATTATACTCTGTCTCCATTTCATGCACCTCCACCTTACTTATTTTATTTCATATATTTCTCACAGTAACCTTTTATCATTTTTAGGAGCTGATCAAATAGCAAGCCATGAGCAAGTTGTTGGATTTTTTTTTTAACATAAAATGGATATGCACATAGGCGATTTCATATATTCGTCAAAAAATATTATTCTTTAATCCCACACAACTATTTGCAGGAGATCTCACCTAGATCGGGGCTGAAGTTACGTGTTTTAAGCACTGAAAAATAAGTTTAATCCTACCGAATCTTCGTAGTTAGGAAGACTCAAAACTAAACATTAAATAAGAAAAATTGAGTTTTTAACCATTGGACCAACTACTCGGTAGTAAGCTGTTGGATCATGTCCCCTCTTTTTCCTTCTAAAAAGAGTGAAGTTGGAGGGGTGGCTGGCTGATGAAAATTGCTCCCTTTCTTGAGAAAAAATTCAGTACTTTTAAGGTACCATCTGGCGCAGGTGGTGTAAAATGTTGCACATTCACATACCATTGCTGCAGTCTCCCATGAATCTCCATCTTTTTTAGATCGCTCAGGATGGTGACGACGAGCAAGATGCTCCTGCGCAATAGCAGTTACTATGTTGACTCCATCAAAGTTCAAAAAAAAAAAAAAACATCACCATCAGAAAACACCACAAGTGAAATCGAAGCCAAGCTTCATCTAATGCCGACAGAACCAAAAGAAATCCCATTCCACTCACATGTTTCAATTTAATCTATATTAACATTTTCAGTCTTCCGAAATTCTGATCCCATTCTCATTCGATGATGAAACAGCAGAAAAAGACCACACACACAAAAAAAATCAACACAAAGCAACAGAAATCTGAGTCATTATATGTGATTACCCACTCAACAGGACTTCAATAAACCAAGCACAACAAAAAAATAGAAGCCAAAAACTCAGTGACTTCAGAGAACAACACAAACCCAAGAAAAGAGTGTCTTGGCTATTTTGAAAGCTTGAAGTATAAAATTAAGATGGTAGCAACAAGAAGGACCGCAATCACAGCACCGATAATCCACTTGTTCCTGCTCATCCTTCTTGACATGGCAGTCAAAATTTTTTTACTCCTGCTCATGTTGTCATCCACTCCATGAAGCTGAAACAAGAAAGAGGAAAACAATCAGATTGATACATTGTGGATTTTTCCCTCACTACTTGTGAAACCTTTGGTTTGTAGCACAAGAGTTACATGAATATGGCATGCCTTAAAACTATAAAGTTGGCCATATTGAAGATAGACACAAAGAAGTTGAATTTGGTACCGAAAAAACAGTATACTTTTGTATCTGGTTTAAGACAGCATCACTGCAAGGAATATCAAATCAAATATACCGCGGTATGGGCATGTAACAGAGATTGTCTCTGTTGGTGCAGATCTTGAAGAAGTGAAACACCAAGGTCCTCTGTCTCCAGCATGGTCCTCCTACTTTCCATTATTCTATCACTGGACTTGTTTAATCTTTCGGTCGACATTAATAATCTTTCTCTTTGAGTGGTCGATACCTATAGCAGTTATTGGAGAATTTAGAATACATAATGATCGGAGATTCAAAATGATTAATTGACTTGGGTTCTTTAGCACTTGAATCAGGCGCAAAGAGCTTGTAAGGCAGCATTGCCAATAACCATTTCCAACAAGAAGAATACTGTAAAAAATTCAATTTTCAAGAAACTTTATCGTTTAATAAGAGCTCCTGCAACCATGTACAACCTCCAATTTCTCTTTTGCAAGAATTTTATTATTCCAAACATTTTAAAACAATAATTTTATTTTTCAATATCATTTTAGAAACACCTTGCTAAACGACAAAAAGGCCTTCAGTTAGCTGCTATGAGAAGCATCAGAATTACAAAACTATAATCACCCAGACGTACCGTTAATGCATCAGCCATTCCCGATTCCAATAACTCATCTCGTGCAGCCTGGTTTAAGTTAGTTGACGCAATTTGTTTAACTTCGCTTTTCAAATTGTTCAGATCAGATTTATATTCCCTTAGCTTAGCAATAAGCACAGCCTTCACATTTGGCTGCAAACTTCGAGCCTCAAGGTCCATTTTCCGGAGCTGGATAAATGATCAGCCAATATTAAATTGATCTCCAAGAAAAAGGGAATTTTTTATTTTTTTTTTTGGCAACAAGAACAAGTCAATATGGTACCAAAGATTCGGCTTCATCCAGTCCAGCTTTTATTTCAGAAACTTTTTGCTTCTGTTGCTCTGGATTTCAATAAGATATATAACTTCACAATATACATGTTCACAATTAACATAAAAAAAAAAAGCTTTACTACGTAATTTTTAAGAAAAAATTAGCAAACAATACAGAAGGGTTAGACTTCACCCAAAAGAATCAAATTTCAAAACCCAAGCACCCCAGTCATACTTGTGAAATATAAAGAATGCGATGTAAGTGAATCAAGTGGCAAATCTGAAGTGAAGCCCATGTGATCCAATCACAATAAAAAAAGCTCACCCAAATACAATAACAGCAGGATTTATAATGAATCAAGAGAATAGGAACCTAATAGAAGATAAATAGCCAGGTCCTTATTAACTTCATCATCAATGTATTGTTAGGAATTACAAAGTTCTTTGATTTATCAACAATAGAGGGGCTTTGCTTCAGATTTGCTTATGCTTTGAAGTCGAAAGAAGCAAAGAAAGTAACTTGGAAAATGGAGTCTACCAGATAGCATTTGTGGAAAAGTTGAAACCACCTCACATGTTATAATGCATAGTATCACACACCATCATCCAGTTATTCCCAAAAGTGTAAGTTCAACACTCATGAAAATTGGTGACGGAAAATATTACACCCACGAGCTTGTGAGAAGATCAATGCTTTTAAATTTAGCCACCTTAAAAACACTTTGAGTGAGGTTTGACTCAAAACTTCTCATTCTTGTAGAAAAGTCATGGTGGATGCCGATGAAGCTTTAAATGATTCTCAGCCTGAGCAAAAGAATTACATTTCTTTTGCCTCTGATGTTTAAATGATTCTCGACATTAGCAAAAAAATACCTTTCTTTACCTCCAACCCCCATCCCCACCCCACCCATCTCCACCAAAGAGGAAAAATAAATGTGTGGAAAATTCAAATTCCTTTCCATATTTCAGAACTTGCTTCAACAAATCAACGTAACAAATTCAGTAGTATTATTTTGAATGACCCTTCTTTTCTTTTTCAACTTAACAAATTCCTTTCCTTCTTTTTCTTTTTCCAACTCTAGCAAGCTTAATCTACTAGGAGGTGAGTTACCCATTATCCCATTTATCTAGAGTAATAAAAGCCTCTTTTTACATCCTCGTGTGCAACCTAAGTCCAGAACTCCAAAATCAAACGCACATGCATGTAAACCAACACAGAAACATCACACACACAAAAACATAGAAGATACATAAGCACATGTACGTAATTTAAAAAAAAGATGTGGTAAATTCAACCAGAAGCGAATTAAACAAGGGTTTCGTCAGACCTCCATCGAGAAGACTAGCTGACGTGCACTTCTTAGACAAATTCGCCGAAAGCTCGCAGTATTGGCGTTCGTATCCCTCAAATACCTTACTCATCGTGTCGAAAGCTCCTCAAACAGACTCTGTCTAATTCATTGAAACCAACGAAATCACAAATCCATTGACATTATCAGTCGATGTCTATGATTCACGTAATCGTAAGTATCAGCTACTGTAAAATCGTTAACAAAAAATCTATCGATTTTTCTAATGATCAAACGTTTCAATTTCACAACCGCAAGCACATAACTAGAGCGTACTAACCGGGAAATCAGGGGATCGCCGAATTTTAAAGAGGTGGCCGAGAATTTCGCCGGCTACAGGTGGGGGATCTGGCCACCAGCAATAAATGCAAAAAGGTGGTGGCTTTTTTTGGGTCTACCAAAAAAGCGGTGTTTCAAAACGACAATGCTCGTTGGGGTCACCTAAAGTGGTCGTTACTAATAGAGAGAAAATTATTTGGGAGAATTGCACTTTGGACCTTGAAGATTTTAAATATACTGATTTGCATCTAAAAAAAATTAAAATTCAAGAAAATTATGAAGTTAGTTTTACTTTTTCAATTAAATTATTAAATTTTACATTATTTTCTCAATTATTTGAATTATTTCACATTGCTCTAAATGTAGATATCCTTATATTTTTAGAGGAAAATTGAGAACGCATCTAAATAAAGTGAAATATATCACATAGCTCGGGAGTAAAATAAAATAGATTTCTGTCAAATTTGTAATGAATAGTAATAATTGAGATGATTTGAAACAAATCACATTGTTTAAGAATCCTTAAGGCGATTTAATGGCTGAGTTTGACTTCTGGTAATTCAAAAGTCTATAAATTCAATATTTCTCATATTCTATAAGGGCAAGTCACTCTTATTCATCAAAAGATATATTTTAAACCCGCTCGGACTATAGTGACCAATATGCTAACTTGATGGAATAGTAAGAGTAAGTGTAGACATCCTATAGCACAAAAAAAAACACATTATAGAAAATATATTATGAAAAACATAATAGTTGAGGAAACAATGTAAAAAAGCCACAATTGAGGTGGTTAAAGTGTAATTTACCCTTAAAATTCTAATATTATGTTTATAAACACCAAATTTTGTTGTACGTGCCATGCATGTGATCTCAGTAAAAGAAATATTATATTTCATGTCACTTGCACGTGAGCGACTTTTCACATCTTTAAATTTAGGGTTAAATGCAAAAAAAGACCCCTTTAGTTAGGCTCATTTGTACCCAACCTCCTCGTAGTTTAAAGCACCCTCCTTTAACCCATGACCAAAGGGTAAAAGTGGAAGTATGTCACAGAATTTGTAAAAGTATCAAAATACACTGATTGTTACATTCAATTTTCAATTGAATGCCTTCTTTTGACTTATACATCTAGTGTGATGACGAGTGATTCTTATTGGCAATGGTAGGGATCCCAAGTTAGGATAAATTACATCAATGATCCTTGAGATTTGTCATTTATTTCATTTTTATTTTTAAAGTTCTAATTTTATCAATTTCATCCTCCATATTGATGCAATGACTTACTTTGGTCATTACCTCTAACTACTATCCAAATAATAGACTAAAAAAGTTACGTGTCTCGCACATGGGAATGTTAATGGGTGTTTTTATCATTGTGTTTCAAAATATAGGGGCACAAAACCAGCATTACTCGTGACATTCTCCCTTTCAACACACTATCGGTAATCCCCCAATTTCGGCAATCACATACCTTCCCTCACTTAAATTGCAGCCCCAAATCTCTCTCTTCACACTATTCTCTCTCCCCCCTCTCAACCAGCGACCTCGCTCTCTTCGGCTCTTCTATGTTATGGCTCACCCCAACAACGGTCAACCCACTGGTGATGACCACTCAACTAAAGTGATCTCTCTATCGCACGCGCTCTCTCTCTATCTCACATCTCTTTTTTCTTCACACACACACACATAAACACTCGACACACACACACAAACCACACAAACACAAACACAATCCAATATAAAGAGAGTAACAGAGATCTCACTCCAACTCCACCTCCACCTTCACTCACAAGACAACCCAGTAAACCCACCTCCACCACCACAAATCTCGCTCCCCACCACCACCACCATACTAGACCCATCAATCTTCATGTCCCCAATGAAATTTTAGAAAACAAGACACAATTCAAGAAGGAGATCTATAGAGAAATTCATAATCAAAATTCAATTGAGCAATACCCAATTCATACCTGATTCTTCATCGATTCAAAACCCTTATTACCACCACAACAATCGTCGATCTTCTCCACACCATCTCCAACAAAAGAATACATCAATCTTTTACATCTCTTTCTCTCTGTTCTGTTGTGTTTGTGTTAGGATTTAGATGTGTTGAGGTTGGAGCTGAAGATGCAATAATGATGTGGGTTTGTATTTGTGGTTTTTTTATTGTGTATGTGTTAGGGTTTAGATGTGTTGGGTGCTGGGTTTTGGGGGTGGAGACTTAGTTAGGAGAAAGAGAGAGAGTGGTGTATGTGTGAGTGAGGGAGAGAGACGAATGGCTGCCCGTGTGAGGGAGAGAAAAGAGAAAAAAACAAAGAAAGAAGAAGGTGGGTGTTTGAGTTCATGTTTAATGTATACATATAAAAGATAATTGTGTTTGGATGCATAAATAGTCATAAAATATCAAAAATATCCCTTAAAAGTTGCGTGTGACAAGCACATGATATTTTTCGTTTATTATTTGGACGACAATTAGGGGTGAGGACGAAAGTGAGTCAATGTGTTAACATGGAGGACGAAATTAAAATTTTAGGGACGAAAGTGCAACAAATAACAAACATCATGTTCAATTTACCCCCCCAAATTATGGATCCTAATTTAATAGGAATCATTATATCGATCAGTATGTCCCATTAAAAAAAGCGAACGTGACTCACTCATCCATTGATCCATATTCATTTAAAAAATCACTTGGTATCTCAAATTTAGAATCGATAGCATTTCTGCATTTTTTAACCTCTGCTTGCAACAATTTGAACCCAAAAAATGAGGAGGTTGATAGTTATATTTTTTGTCCAATGGTCAAAACTATCCGAACCAATTTATGCATATCTCGATTAATTCCTTCTCTGATTTGGTTAAAAACAGTTTATCTATACAGGGACTAGAATATTTATGACGAATAAATTTTTCATAATTTAATACTAAAAAATTATCAAAATTTAAATTCAAAACATCTAAATTTATAACTCGTCTTTCTTACCATTTATAAAAACTTAGGATTGCTGACAGCTTTAACGTGCTTATAACCCAAAAAAGGGAGGATGAATGGGCATGAGCAGGCATGATGTATCATGGTAAATATCCATTAGAAGAATGGACCAAAACCCAAATTAATTAGGAGCTTTTAAAAGTCGGTACACTTAATTATAATCATTTGACAAAAAATATATAGAACAAAATATTTTAAAAAAAAATACACAGCTAAGATATAAAGACTTAAAGACACATTTTAAGGTCATTTAATTCAAAATCTTTTATCTTTAATGCACCTTGATTCATATGTTCATCTCCTAATTTTATGAGACAACTTTAATATTCTATATATATATATATATATATATATATATATATATATATATTAGTCA
>CM042185.1:49368849-49460031 GCA_023539305.1 Ilex asprella | reverse complement strand
ACACGGTATGTCTTCGTAACGTCTTAGGGCTCTTGGGTTTTGCTAGATTTTGGGAGGGGGGGGGGGGAATAGTGCAATGAAATTGGGTAAAATAAATCATGGGCTTACATTTCTCACATTTGGTTAGTTTATTTTTTGACATTATAAATAAAATTGTATGCATATAGAGTTATTTAAAGGAAAATTTAGGAGTCGGTCTTTATACGTGGACTTATTTGGAGATAAGTACATTAAGAAAAATTGTTTGGGAATGAGTTTATTTTGATATTCATTGTCCAAAATACCCTCAGTAGTTATATTTGATTAAAATAATAACATATAATCGGTACTAATAACTCAATCATGCTTAGCTACCAAATTAATTACCTTTCAAGCATTGCTAGTTCATAGAACATCACCAAAATCAATAGATTCGCCGTATGGATAAAGTCAACCAAAATCACACCCCAAATTAATCTAAAAACAGCAAACACAATAATTTGAAAGCTTTGAATCATAAACAAATCCAAGTCACTCAATCTTTGCTTCTCCATCTTCATTAAGTCTTGGCAAGGCCTCTGTAACGGTGTTCTAAAAGCTCATTCACTTGCTAATTGCAGAAAAAGAATGGCAATAAACTAGATTCTTTTGCAGTGTTGGGTGATGTATAAAGGAACTTATTACCAAACTACCGCAAAATTCAAACATAATTACCAAAGTACCGCCGTTCTTAACTTATTTACCAAAATACAGCTGTTTTTAAAAGCGGAAATGGGAAATCCGATTTCATTTAAAAGCGGAATTACGAAATCCGATTTCAAGTTAAAAGCGGTTGTACGAAATACGCTTTCAATTAAAAGCGGACTTACCAAATCCACTTTCTAAAAAAATGTAATTATCAGACCCGCTTTTAACCATTAAAAACCGTAAGTATTGCAGTAAAAAAGCGGGCTTACCACATCCGCTTTCACAAAAAAGCGGACTTAACACATCCGCTTTCATTAGAAAGCTGACTTAGCAAATCCGTTTTATAATGAAAGCGGTTTTGGTAAATCCGCTTTCTACTGAAAACGGATGTGGTAAGTCCGCTTTATGTTGGATATCACAGCCACAACACGAAAAATACAATAATGATAAAAATACACAAACATAATAATTTTTTTTGTTAAAAAAAAAGAAAAAAATTATTACCACAATAATAATTTAGTTTATACCAGAAATTGTAAAAATAGTTATACCAATATTAAAAAAAATAGTCAAAACAGTGATAAAAATATTCATAAATGTAATAAATTATCCACAAAAATAATAAATTTTTTAGTTATAAAATGACCTATAAATTTATAAAAATATTTATTAAAATAATAAACTTTGAAGATATAATAGTATTTTTTTTTTAGTGGTTGTTTCCGATTTTCCTGAAAGCTCTCCCCTCTTATGTTCCCTTCTCATCTTAAGCTTCGGTATTCTAGGCCTGAGCATGCACCAGCTTAAAAAGAAATTTGATTGTGTGGTAGTTTAAAATATAAAGAGTACATAAACATCTTGATTGTTAGTAAACAAAATGATTAAAAAAAAAAAACCTTTACAAAAGAAATGAATTACAAAGATTGCAGCGAACAAAAGAAAGAGACTAAACATGATGATCCATTCAGCTCCATGATTGAGTGGACAAAGATACCCCAATTGTCTGCCTATTGCATGTGACACCATAATTAATCATGACCATAATACAAATGTTCCATTATATAAGACTGTACAAAGAAAAAATCAAAGCAACTAAATGATACGTAGGAAAGAAAAAAAAACGCAGGAAATCTTAGTCTCCACACTTGTAATAATCTTGAGCCCAATGATCTTTAAAAAAAAAAGTGGCATTCTTTAGAAGCCAAGAAAGAAAATTCTTTCAGATGTCATTTTGCTTGTCATAATAATGTGTTGCGTATTGATTCCAATATAAAGGCCACTTAATACTTGCTCTCCGCGGCATTTAACCGCCATCACAATCTGGAAAGGACAGAAATGCAACACCTAGATCAATAAAAAATAAAAGCTGAAAATAACCAAAACAAAATCCAAGGACACCATCAATTGTTCGATTTCTTTATTTTCACTTTATTTTCATGTACATAATCTTAGCATGCTCCTGTGTATACACCAACACCATCCATTACTTGAGCATGAGATAAACAGTTCAGAGTTGTAGTTAAAATTTTAACTGTCTGTACTTGTTCTTGTTGATTCATACAGGGATGAACCATTGACTTTTCAATTGTCTGGAACACAGAGTCGTAGCTTTTGTTGTGTATCTGACATGGTATGAAGAGCATTGTGTATTTGGCCTTTCAAATTGAATCTCAAGTGTGTTAGAACTATA
Organism: Ilex asprella; assembly: GCA_023539305.1. Lineage (NCBI taxonomy): Eukaryota > Viridiplantae > Streptophyta > Magnoliopsida > Aquifoliales > Aquifoliaceae > Ilex > Ilex asprella. Next base: position 49,457,675 of record CM042185.1, on the reverse strand, counting down.
GAATTCTATGTTGCCTTACTCTTCTTTACAAATGTTGAAGAATGATGGAGAACAACATTAAACATACTAGTGCATATAATATATATAAACATAATGAATTTTAAAAAATTTCGGCAGAATTTCCCTTAAAACTTTGTCATACCAAAAATAATTTTGTCTTGTATGCACAATATCAAAACATAGTCAAATCACTACAACACAACCATAAGACCAACACCCAACCATAACTACCACCACAAACACCTAACCACAACTACCACCAACACCATAATTTTTTAATGATCATGATTACAAATAATTTAAACCAAAGTATACAGTGGAGAATTAATGTTTTTTTTTTTTGGCTGGCTTGCGTGGAGCCCTTTTGCATGTTTCATGTTAAAGCCCTTTTTTTGCTTACAATATAGTTTCAGCTATATGTTTATTTTGAACTAGTGCCTGTATATAAACTCGAGACATGTGTAATCACTTATAAACCATACGTATTTAGTTTATCGTGACGTCTCCAACAATATTTTAACTCGGGACCTCGATGTACTATTTCTTGGAACATTCCCATCCAAACTACCTCGATAAGCTAACAAAAACCGTTATTTTAAGAGATTTTATTTCTCATATTCTTCCATTTAAGCATAAGCATCGTGGTGAAAGGGAATGTTAAGACAAAGTAAACACTCAAAAGTCATGCCAACATTGAATCGTAATTGATTAAACTGTGATTACATGACTTTTGCCTTTACAATGTCCAATTTTCAACATTAGTTGGCAGTGCTTTGGACAAAATGTGAAAGAAAATAGGGCAGTCACCACAGCCTTTTAGACCAGGAAATTTGAGGGGGACCCTAATCCTTGAAGTGAAGGATTCGACCCTACTAATTTCAAATTGGTGCCTTGAAGATAAGAAATTAACACATTACCCAAATCTTAGAAAACAAAAAGAACACTCTGAAAGTATAAGATTCTCGTCTACAACAAAACTTATGAGAGAGAAGTTATTTTGGACTAAAAAAGAACTAAGTTGTTCATTAACAACTCCAAATCGGTTTGGAGAAAAGCTCCAATTCAATTTTAAAGCTCATTTAATAAATCATGAAAGTTATCACCCTTTCAATTGTAACACCTAACTTAAAAAAAATGTAACTTGATCTCAAAAAATTATAGTTTTTAATACAATAATATTCGTTTGTAAATATCTTACCCATGTGAATTCTTAAAATTAATTTTGTAAATATCTTGTATGTACATTTATATAATTTTATAAGAACCTAATTTAGAGACATAATCATAAGACCAGCTATTTTCTAGTACCATAACTAGACCAAACATAAGCAGTGAAGAATGACAAGAATTTTAGTCCAGCTATGGTTTTCTATAAATCATGAACTGTGTTGTGACAAGCTAAACCCAGCTCAGTTGGCTCTCAAATATGGTATCAAGCAAACCAGTATTGATGAACTTTGTCTATTGCACAAACGAACTTGCAGATTCATAAATTCAATTATTTTCTAAACCATCAAATGCAACAGACTAATGCAAAATACAAATCAAATTCAGAAACAACAAATCAATAGTTATCAAAAAACCAAGTATATGCAAACAAATATGGCTGTCTTCACACTGTGATGCAGTTGAAAATAAATTTTTGAATAAAAATATACCTTCACAAGTAAGGATGCAGTTCAAACTACTCGCAGCATTAATTGGGATTCAAAATCTTCAAAAGAATTGTGGATTTTTGGAATCACACAGTAATTGGGCAATGAGGATTGAAAATTTGCACTAACACTTGGGATTTCTGAATTCATCATTCATGGGGATTGGGCAATGGGAAAATTTTGCAGTTACACTTGAGTTTTTTTTTCTGAATTACAGACTCAATTCTGCGTACCTGTTAAATAGAAGCTTTTGTGTTCAACACGTGAACCGATGTCTTCTCCTTCGTTCAGACTTAGCCCACTGGTGTGTACCAGTCTACTGCCCAATGTTAGTCTTCTCCTTGTTTCAGACCTAGGGCTTAGAATGGAATCTCACAGCCGAATGTCACACCTCAGGCGAATCTCACATCCGATTATTGCACTAGAACTCGGTTGTCTTCTTCGAAGAATCTAGGGCTACGCTTGAATTTCAGCAGGAGGCTTTGTGCATTATAAGGGCTGAAAGAGGGCCTGGTCAGTTGAAGACATAAACAATAATGGAAGAAAGAGGAAACTCGGTGAAGACAAAAGCGAGAGACTCGCTTTCACAGACAGAACAGAGAAAAGAGGAGACAGGGGCAAAGTCGAAGAATAACCGAAAGGGGCCCTTGGCAGTTGATTAATCAAATAAAAGCGGATTTCGCATATCCGCTTCATTTGATAAAACGGATTTACCAAATACACTTTCAATTTTAAAAACTGTGAAATTATTCAATAGAAAGCGGATTTGGTAAGTCTGCTTTTAATTGAAAGCGTATTTCGTATAACCGCTTTTAACTTGAAGTCGGATTTCGTAATTCCGCTTTTAAATGAAATCGGATTTCCCACTTCCTCTTTTAAAAATAGCTGTATTTTGGTAAATAAGTTAAGAACGGCGGTACTTTGGTAATTATGTTTGAATTTTGCGATAGTTTGGTAATAAGTTCATGTATAAAGTGGGTGGCCGATATTTATGTAAGCTCTTCACATTTTACATGCTACTTTGACTTTGTATTATAAGCACTCACTCGAGCCTCCAATGGAGTTTTTTAAAGATGAAGAACATTTGTAACAGTTTAGGCTGTCTAGCTATGGTGTCTAGCATATTTTTCGAGAAAAGATTAAAAAATAATTTATCTCTAAATAAGTTTTGGACTTAACTGCTTATTAGTGAGATTAAAAATTGACTTATCCCCAAATAATTTTTTATGACGGACTAAACTTAATATAAGTCCCTTAAAGAGGACTCATCCCAATATTCACTTTGTTAAATCCACCTAAGAGTTGTATTACAAAATCTTCAATCAACCCCAAGGGATAATACAAGTGGTAACAAAGACAAATTGTAAACTTAGACATTTGAAGTTTGAATTTTAGTAACCCATTAGGGGTCAGGCCATGAGGGATTAATCATAATTGTAAGTGCCGACATGAGTGAACTGTCTTTGACCGAATTAGAGAGAAGATTAGTCGAGGTGTGCATAAACTAACTTAAACACCTCCACACCCCTGACCGTTAAAAAAAAAGAAGAAGAAGCCCCAATCGGATTGGTGGACAACTAGTTTACGGACATACCACTAAATCATAATTGTTTTAGGGGCATGATATTAAAATGGTCACCAAACAAGTCTACATCATATGAATTTATTTATCCATGGGGCTCACACCTTTCATATATGTTCACTAAACACATGATTTGCTAGAAATAAGTCATTTCCAAATGGCTCGAGATTGCACCTTATGTTAGGGTTGGACAGAGTGAATAGTCCAACGATGCAGGTCTAATACTTGTCCCATGCGATATACAGAATTTAAATATCTTTATATCGCCACCTCTAATTTCACCCCCCACTCTCTTTGCCACTCTTATCTCAATCCCACACTAATATTATTAGAAAGATATTTAATATTTATAAAAATTTAAAAGTGAAATAGTTGATAAAAATAGTGAAAATTTTAAATGTGAAGTATTTATCCAAAAAATTATAAGTGATTGCATAAGTTACATGGAAGAATGCAATTGGAATCTATGCATTACAATTAAATAATTCAAAATAAGGAGAAAATAGAATTTTGGTAGGAAAAGCTTCTCAAATATTCTCTCTTTAATCAATTTTTTATTTTATAGTGTTAATCAAAAGTTAGTCTTTTTCAAAATCTCAATTATGACATCCTCAAAATATTTATATCTACAGTTGTTGTCATTGGGGCGTGGTTTGGTAATATGCTAATTTGGCCATTAATTAGTAGACAAAATAATATATTTTACTATTGAATCCCAAACAATTTGATTAGAGGTCAGCAAACAAAGATTTAAGATCATTTCTTCGAATTGCTCTCTATTTTTAAGTTCATAGTCTCCGTGGTGGCTTCATCAATAAATGAATAGAATAAGATTTATGAATACACAAATTGTTGAGAACGCTTCTAGATATGGTCCAAGACAAAATACTGCAGGGAGCCATTTTGTTGTTGGAGATAATTGCATTTGATTGAGTCATTGATATAAAGAAAGATGAAGGTGGAGAAAAAAAGCTTTTCTTTGAATCCACCCAATAATAAATCCTCCAATTTCCAATGGAGAACAGAAGAAAACTTTCCAGCACTAATTTTTTCAACCTTTTAAACAATTGGGTTTCCCGGTTTCATTCTTGTGAAAATTAGGGTTGAATCTTCATAGATGGACTTATAATGGCTTGAGTCTAATAAGAAAACTTATTTGGGGGTAAGTCCGTTTTTAAACTTATATATAGGTACTTAAATCCATTTTTTTAATCGCAAAAATACCCCTAACGATATTAATTTTGTTCAGTTATGGAAAGTCACAAAGGTTAGTTCATTGAGATACATATAGAAGAAATATATGCCAGCCTGATTTTACGCTAGTAATTGTCTGTCATAATCTTTCCATAATATTTGAAATTCCAATTTTTATTCATTATTCGTATGTTACACATTGATCAAATTAAAAATCCATGATTGAAAAAACTCAAAAATGAAGTACCGACAAAAACTAAGGTAGTGATGGTTGTTTACAATGTACCGGAGGCAAAGAAATCATCTACCACCACCACGGAGAAAGAAGCACCACCACATCTTGACCGAAAGCCAGAGAAACCAGCCACCGTAGAAGAAGTAGTCGAGGTCGAGAAGAAAAAAAGAAGAGAAGATCACCAAATTGGCTTCGTTCAAAGAAGAAAACAACGTAGTGGGTGAACTACTTGACACAGAAGAGAAGGCCTTGGATGAACTCTAAAAGTTGGTTCAAGAGTAGGTTCCTACAATACCATACGAGATCAACATCTCTACAATGCCTCAAAGGTGTTCGACCAAATGCCCTGAAGCATGTTACTAACTCTTCAATTTTTGAACTACCATCAGCGAGGTTTCGATTTATGTCTTGATTTAGTTGGTTATGTATATTTGTGAAGAAGACGACATTGTACCGTTACAATTTTTTTTTCATGTTACTATTTCTGTTTTGTTGGGCTTGTTCATGTTACTAAATTTTTTCATGTTACTATTTTTTTTTATAAGCATGTTACTGTTAATATTGAATATTAATATTTTTTCGAAAATATCAATATTCAATGTTATTATTTTTTGTTGAGTATGTTACTATTATTTTTTTTTCAAATATTAATATTCAATGTTACTATTTTTTATTTTTTGAATGCTACTATGTTTTTGTGTTTAAATTGTACTATTTTTTTGCGTTTGAATGCTACTATTTTTTTTAATGTTAATATTAAATATTACTATTTTTCTGAAATATCATTATTAAATGTTACTATTTTTTATTGAGTATATTACTATTATTTTTTCAAATATTAATATACAATATTACTACATTTTATTTTTTAATGATATTATTTTTTGTATTTGAATGTTATTATATATTTATATATTAGTTATTTTTTGTGTCTGAAGGTACGGACTAATAAAAAAATGGTCAACATATTTATATTCACACCTAAAATGAAATTACAAACATAGAGGAGAAATAAAAAAAATTTAAGTATCGATTGTAGTAGGGTGAACGGTGGTAGTGGGGGTGTTAGACGTAGTGGTGAGATGGTTTCAAACACTATTTTTTTAAAGTATTTATGAGAAATATTCCTAGAAGTACTTTTAAAAAATCATTGCAAACACACCCTTAGAAGCCTATTTTTCATATTTAATTTGGGGTGTTAATATTAACTGTTAAATTAACTTTAAAGTAAAATTTAAAATGATTTTAATCGCGAATAACAAAAGTTATTTTGTTTATCTTTTAAAATTTGAATTGTATTATATTTTATTATATATATATGAGATATATATAGTCCTAACCTATATATGAATATAGATAGATATGAGAGAGAAATTTTTTTAATGTTAGTCAAACTCCTAAAATTTAGGAGTTTTTAATTTTTAGTTTTATTTCACTTCGAAAAGGAAGGAATAATCTGGTAAAATTGACCAAAAATAAATTTTATAACAAATAATTTTTTTTTGGTAGACTTAAGTCCAAACAAATCTGACCGACTTCTAAATTTTTCTTCATTCTTCTCCCGGTTGCAATTTTAGTGTTTTTTTTAAGATGACTATTCAGCATGTTGGACCATCCCTGTGCAATAGTTTCAATACCTACAACTCTCGATTAACAATAATTTGAGTTTATAATTTGGTCGAAACTCGATTCTTACAATTTTAAGTCTTGTTTAGTTTACATCTTAGAAACTATTTTATATTTTAGAAAATATTTTCTATGACAAAAGTTGTTTGACTAGCAGTTTTTTATTTTTTAAAAATTGAGAACAAAAAATTGGTAAATTTTAGAGAATAAGTTAGAATTGTTTTGTGTGTTTTTGAAAATAATTTTTTTTTAGAATTTAGAAAATGCCATCACCAACATACTTTCACCAACACCACTGGGCAAGCCTTTATTCAAATTAGGTCTGGGTCTAATCCATGGGTTGAGCCCAAATCATCAAAAAACAAGTCAGACTTAGCTTATGACTTCAATTCAATCGAAAACTCAAGAGTCTAGAATGAGTCAACGCATGTGAGAAAGTAATTATGGGGATAGCTATTACTCCGAGATAGTGTCTATCCCTCAATAGTTATCTTTTCTGATAAATTGGTAGCTTGACCTTCACATCGCTGCCACAACTAGGGCTCTGAACTTATAAATTGTAAATTTCTTGCACATGGGACAGATCTCACACACCTCGCCTTGAGCATACTATTGATATCTCTCTCTCTCTCTCTCTCTCTCTCTCTCTCTCTCTCTTCCCCCTACTACCTTGTATTCTCTCATTAATAGAGTTCTCTGACCACCGTTGCCACCTTCAGTGATTAGGTCACTCAGACCTAATTAGCCAATCTCTGTCTCTTATTATTAATTGTTTCATTAATTACTTTACATTACACTCGATTGATTTGATTGTGTATAAATCTTCTTTTGTGCATCATCACCACCACCACACTCCCACCATTGTCCACCATCACACTTCCACCAACACTATCACTACCACACTCCCACTATCACCACCACCACCACCACCACGTCCATCACACCACATCTACCACCACATTTTTGTTTCTATTATTTTGTGAGTTATTGTCCAAATAAATTTTATTATTTTTTATTCTATAGAATTATTTTTTGAATCATATAATCAAATAAGTTATGCGATATAAAAATACAAAAAATAATTTTTTAAAATTCTTTTTAAAAATATTTTTAGATACTATTTTTTGAGAAGCGTAATAAACATATATTTACTTGTTATCCCTACCTCTCATGTTTCCATTCTGGCCCTGCCACGCCTTTTGTGCTGCTGTGTTGGCTTCCCGTTGGATGGATCTCTCACCCACTCTACTCATTCAAGTTCACCAATTTATTTTTTAATTCAAAGGCCATTTGTCAATACGAATTAGGGGTATAATTTGAACGGACTAATTCAAATTCAATTCAAAAAAAATAAAGTTTAGGTTGGAATTTTTAATAATTAGGTAGGACCTGGGCAAAAAAAACTCAACTTGAATTGAATTCAAGCAAACCTTGAGTTGAGACTTCGAGTTGACGAATTTAACTCGAATTTAAAATCGAGTTGAACCCTGAATATACATAAATATATTTAATTAGGGTTAATATTTATTTTCACTCTTCAAAGTCTAGACTTTCACTTCACTTCAATTTTTCACCACTACTCCTGCATCATTCTCAGATCCATCTTCACTCGTCACTCGTTTCACATCTGGTCTTAGACTCTCAGTTTCCCTCTCTAACTTGTTTGAGTCTCGTCTTGTCCCGTCTCAGACTCTCAATCTTCCTTTCTCACTCATCACTTCTCCCTCTTTTATCAACCTGAATTAAGTAAATCTAACTCAACTTGTTTTTTAACTTGAAATCAACTCAAATTAAATAACCCGAATTCAACTCAAGCTCGCCCAAATTAAACTCGCATAATACTTAGTTTGAATATCTCGAATTGAAGTTGTGTTAGAATTAGAGTTAAAATTAAAGATTATATATCTAGAATTAGGTTAGGATTGAATTCTCAACCCGCGTGAGTTCATCCCTTATGCGAATGCTTCACATAACCAACGAATGTCGGATAATTGTGGCCGAATTGCAAGAAAAAAAAAGTGGTCTTCAATGTGTCCATTACATATTTATTCTTTTGTTCGATCTAGCTAGCGAGTATATACGCCACGATGAGTAGACCTTTGGATTGTTGCAGGGTCTCCATGTGGAAGAAGACGAATGGCTATTGACCTCTTCCCAATTGCTGCTAGATTAGACACCTCCAGGTTGGTTTCCACTTGCCCAGTTGAGCTGAAACACTTATAAACAAGTTTATCTTTAATAGTCTATTATGTGTTTGATTTATTTCCGCTGAGAACAACTGCGAATCCACGTGTTTGGGCTTGCTCGCAATAGCACAGCTCAATCAACTGTGCGTGCTGACGCCACAGAGAGAGAGAGAGAGAGAGTATGCTTTTGGTTAATAACTAAGGGATCAAATGAAAAAAACCAGCACAACGAACACAAGAGGAGGGGCATTGTCAAACATTTGGGACTTTCCGTCTCTTCTTTTGTTAACCGTTTATAATTTCCCCACTAAATCTTTTGTGTCTCTTTCTCTGTCATTTCTTCATCTTCTCCTACATTTTTTTTTAAAGTTTTCTAAATTTAGATTTTTTTCTCGATATTCTTTTTAGTTTCTCTCAATTATAAATTATCCATTAAATATAATGAGTTATTATACATAGTGGGTTCCAATGGAATTCATGAAGACAGATTGACCATTGAGAAAAATAAAGAAAAAATGTATCGTTTCAAGTTTAATTTCCTTATAATTTTAATTGTTAGATGTCAAAAACTAGTTGAGATTAGAGAGGCAGCCTGAGAGTTGAGTAGATTTAATCTGATTGGGAATCTTGCAATGTTTTTTGTTTATTGTTAAGCAATACATATGACATACAAAGGCCACATGCTGGATGAAAGTATCCAAGTTCGGATAGAACAAATCTCTAACTTGCTGTAATACATGATGAACTTAAAATTGTCTTCCCTATGGCTATCCCCAAGGAACTTGTCCCACTAATAACATGGTGAATAAAGGGTGCCATGTCCGAGAAAATTAGATATGTCATAGCACAAAGGTCAAGAGACCAAGAGTAAGACCCCTAATATCAAAGGTCAAGATGGGTGGGTTGAGGTGATGCGAGGTTGATATTGAAATGTCAAGTCCATGTACCTATTTCTCGGTTTGTGCGTGTCATCATTGTGCATGTTAATCTCCAATTTTATTAAATGTCCTCGAAAGAACTCAAGTCTATGTACTTAGTCTCACATTGTTGAGAGACAAAACTTTACTAAGCAAATTATTTATTAACTGCCTTAATCTTCAAGTTGCATTTTAGGACTGAGTCTTCTTATAAAATCTCCAATATCTTGATAGTGAGGCTAAGCCGTTTCAAGATGAGTGTTGTACAAAGCCTAGATACCTCTTCGTTTGCTCCAAAAGAAAATATTTTTGTTTGTCACATAGCATGCAAGTGAAAACGAATTTTATTTCCTATCCGAAAATATTCGACACCGCGTCGAATGTGTTATCTCGACTTGATGCTGATGATTAGTCCTTCTTTGTTTTCGTTTCTAAAACAAAGATATTATGTATAATTGTATATTAATCGAGGAAACATTGATGTTTATAATAGAAAAAGGAATTTAGTAAAAAATTAATACTAAATCGAATAAATTATTGTACCTGTTAACATCAGCTTGAGTGGCTTGGACATTCTTATTGTCATGGGCTTTGAAGTAATCGTTTCTGCTGATATTCATCAGCAACGACAAATCGCAATTGCTTGAAAAATCACATTGTGTGGTTGATTTCCCAATGTAATGTTATTTATCTTTTTGGACCTATGATAGACACTGTAGATTCTCTGTAAGTTTCCATTAACCCTGCAATTTTATGAAAAGGTTATCAAAGCATTTTTATCTACAAGAAGTTTCTGGTCATTTTAAGGTTCCTCTGGTGCATCTCATGCATTCATAACCATGATTCTTGTTTTCAACTTAGCAAATCTCTAGCACCTAAATGAAGGGATCGAAGAGATTATGGCAGATCATGTAGTTCACCCACAAATGATCTCAAATTGGATTTAGATCATGTAGTTCACCAACAGATGATCATAAATTGGATTTTTTGATACCACGGATCTTTTTGAGGATTTTACTTTTCTTGTTTCGTAATGTATATTTCTAGTTTTGTATCATACCATGAAAAGGGTACAATTAGTAGTTGTCAGGACAGTGATAACTGATAACTTCCATGTTTGTCCCCTTGAAGCTTAAAAATTTTCATTATTAGTGTCATCAAGCACCAAATATATTAATAAGATATCTTATATCAGCATAGTTTAATTAGAAAACAATTTGAAATCAAGAAGAAGGTGTATAGACCAAGTCAAGCTTGCAATTTGCTATTAAAAAATAAGCCAAGTCTTAAAATAATCACATAGAAGAGGAAGCAAGAAACTGTACTCTTTAGCTAGGTGACCGAGTCAGAGCATCTCTAAGTTGCATCCCATATATTAACGTAAAATTGAATATTTTACAAATCCCTCTGTAATCAAAGAGAAACCTCCATCTGGTTTGATATGATATCAAGCCAAATTTTTTAAAAAGATTTAAAAGATATGAATACAGAATAAAGGAGAAGACTTGTTCAGCTGTCCTCTTTCAGTTGAGAGAATCTTCCCTTCTCTATATGTACCTCTATATATATATACACATATCAGCCCAACAAAAGCTCAGGAAGAACCTTCCTTCTCCTCATAACCATTCACTAGTATCACCAAGGCAAGAGAGAGAGAGAGAGAGAGAGAGAGAGAGAGAGATAGAGATGGCTAGGAAAAGAAAGGCTGCTGAAGAGGTGGATGAGCAAAACTCTGATGAAGGAAACATGGCTTGGAATGAGATGGTGAGGGAAGCAGCAGCTGCCTCCGCACTAGGCGGAGCGAGACGGGCTCGGAAGAGATTTGTGGGGGTTAGACAAAGGCCATCAGGCAGATGGGTGGCTGAAATAAAAGATACAATTCAAAAGATAAGGGTGTGGTTGGGCACCTTTGACACGGCCGAGGAAGCTGCAAGGGCCTATGATGAGGCTGCTTGCTTGCTTCGTGGTTCCAACACTCGCACAAACTTCTGGCCTTGTTCTCCATCACCTAACTCAACTCCAGCTCTTCCCTCAAAAATTACTAACCTCCTTCTTCGTAGGCTTCAAGCCAGAAATAACGCTTTAGCTTCTTCATCTACCTCTTCTGTGCCCATTAGTCAACAAGAAAACCAAGAAGAAGAGTATAAAGATGAAGAAACTGATTTTTCAGATGCCCATTTCACTGATTTCCTCAATGATCCTGAAGAATTTAACCCGGAAAACAATATGGTCACTAGTATTAGTACTACAGCAAATACTAGTGACTATACCACCACAAGTTTTGAATCATGTTTAACAGAAAGAGATAATTGTGAGGTGGAAGAAATCGATTTGGACTATAACTGGAGTGATGTAGCTAACTCTTCTGGTGGTGAGGCTATTTTAGAAGGGGACGGAGAAGAAGATGGTGAAGAGGAGAGCACTGATATGGGGGTTGTTGATCTCCAATTTGTTGACGAAGTTGGATCATGTTACTGTTCTCCTTTTGAGATTGCTGAAGAGATAGCAGAAGAGCATATTGAGCAGGAGGGTTATGGGGATGAGCCATCGATGCTAAGCGAGGCTATGAGGAGGATGAAATATGAACGTAAGTTCTCGGCTTCTCTTTATGCCTTCAATGGAATACCTGAGTGCTTGAGGCTGAGGCTAGGATCAGGGAGTGTCCATCAAAGAGGACGGTCTGATCAATTGGCATATCTCCGAAATGCATGCAAGAAGAACCAAGAGGAGGAGAAGAAAGAAGAAAAAGATATGGAGGTGATCAAGAGGAAACAGGACGAAAACCCGGAAACTCCGGCGGATTCGGGGTCTTCGACTAACGACGGTGAATTGTCAATATGGAGCACGCTTGATCTTCCGCCCATATGCTTCGTTATTTAGCTGGTAGAGGGGTTCTTTGAGCTTAACAATTTCATTCTCTAGTCATGGGTAACCAAAATTAGCTTGTACTAGTGCATTTCTACACAAGGGTAAGTCGAGACAGGTTCAAATCTACCTCTCTATAATGGGTTAAGGCTACCTACCACTTATCTCTCTCCGTCCTCGGTCCGTTTTAGGTTCTGTCAATCTTTTTCTTTTGAGTATCATCTTCCTATTGAAGACCTGCCATGAAACTTTTGTGTCTAGTGTTTACTTCTGGGGATATTGAACATGGAACATGAGTCTTGATCAGTCAATAAACATTGTTTTTCAATTTAGTAAAAGCAGCCTCACAATCCGGCGACCGCACAAACAGAACATCTTTGGCGAAAAGGTTACATAAAGGACGTAACAGTGTACTAAAATCTATGAAGTACGGATACAAATATGTATATATAATACGGATATGACGGTACGACAAAATCTAAAAAAATAGGATATAAGTAGGGCTAAAATATGGCTATAATAAAATATTTTTATTATTTTCAACCAACTTAATACTTATATATTTTGGAAGTTCTTTAACAAATAATAAGAAAAATTAGTAATTCTTTTTAGTTTCAAGAAAATATATATCGTGTCGCTGTGATATATTCACAAAGTGAAGTGACTAATTAAATGAATCAAAACTAATATTTACCTAGTATTTAAAAGTAATTTTGCTAAGATTATAATGTAATAACTTTATTTTATGCTCTTTTGACATGTAATTGTAGATAATACTTAAAAAACACTCATGTACCTTTGAAGTAATATGAATTTTTTGTTAATGTATTGTATGATATGTGAATTCGAAAAGAGATGTTAAAAGTTCAACTAAAAAATTATATATGTTACTCGACTACAAAAGTATCCGTGAAATATTCTAATATTTAATTATTATCGGATACGTAGAAGATGTATCTGATATGTATTCTCGAGTATTAGATTAGTATCGTATCCGATAAGATATCCAATACGGGAACGCCAAACTCAACGAAGTATCCGTACTTCAAAGACTAAAATCCTTTATAAACCACCTGTAAAATTCAGCATGCCCAAGAACCGACCATACATCTTTCACACATTTCGGAGTGAACAAATTTGAAATCAATTCAACTTTTGACTTATCCATCTCTATTCCCTTTGCGAACACAACATGACCCAAAACAATATCTTTGAATTAACATGAAATGACAGTTTTTTCAGCTGAGCACCAAACTCTCGACAGGTTCAAATCAACCTATCTATAATGGGTTAAGGCTGCCTACCACTTACCTCTTTCCGTCCATTTTATGTTCTATCAATCTTTTTCTTCTGAGTATCATCTTTCTATTGAAGACCAGCCATGTAATTTTTGTTTCTAGTGTTTACTTCTGAGGATATTGAGCATGGAACATGAGTCTTGATCATTCAATAAACATCACAGAAAAATGTGAGGATTTAAATCAAAGAGGAAATTATTTGTAAGCAGAAAAATTCAGATTTCTCCAGGATGACTTTTTGTCTACCAATTTATGTTATTATGCTTGGTTGAATTATTATTATTATTTTTTTTTTTTTGAAGATTAGAGGTGGCCTAATAACTCCACAGTCCGCCGTTAAACCGTTAGATCGCAGGTTCCAACTTCACCATGGCTGTGAATTATCTTTATGCTCTTATTATCAACCTTCTAGATATCACTGTCCTGGGATCCTTAGCAGTCTCTGACAGATTGAAGGATTATTTTCAAAAATGTTAAGAATAAGACTACCACCAGCATTTAATTTGTGCAGATCTAATATATTGCGACTATTTCCGTTCAAAATGTTGGAATTCACTGTTAATCAAATTGTTCGAATACATTAAATTAGATAAATAGATTCCCATAACATTGCTCGAACACTAATTAGAGGAACTGCTCTTTAAATTCAACTTGGGTGTAGCATTGATCGATGAATGTAGTTTTTAGTGACGAGCCCAAATCAAACTGGGTCAGGCCCAATAAATCAAGCAAGTCTAAATTAGCTAAAAGGTAGTCTAAGTCCGGTCCATCAATCCGGCCCAATCCAAGATCCAAGGAGTCTAGTCGAATTAGAGCACGTGGGAGAGAGATTATCGGGATACACACTCACAAAGATCAACCCTACCTTAATTATAATTACCTTTTGTAACTATCCTCCCCGGAGAAGTAGTGTCCTCTCCCTCACGTCATCGTCTCACTCACTGCCTCTTCATACCTATAAATTGTAGGCTCTCTCCACATGGAGAGACATCTCTCTCAACTCACCTTGATATCTCACCAAAACTTATCTACACACATAGCTTCTCTCTCCTACCTATTGTACCTCTTCCGGAGCCTTCTCTCCGTTACTCTATTCATCAATAAAGAGCCACCGACCACCGTTGTCATTTTTCGAGAGTGGAGTATGTCATTCGGACCGAACCACTATAAATCTGTGTGTTGACTTAATATTTACTGTTTTGTCATTGATTCTTTTATTTATTATTCATTAGTTACACTTCTTCACACACTCGACTGTTGATCTTGCACGAGTTCAATTTGTGCATCATCAGTTTGGCACCGTCTGCGAAAAACGACTGAGTTTTCTACTACCTTGCTACTCTCTTCTAATCCATGACAATCATGATCAGATTGATGAGTCAACAACCTGGCCTGCCGGGAGGAGGCTCTGCCTCCCCTCGTACACTTGGAACCATCTGTTACGGTGACTCCCGTCTTCGGGCAACAGATCTTACCTACCATGTAATTGTAGGTAAACCAAAACCAACAAATCATACAATTGGTGCTCGCTCAGGGAGGCGTCACCCCTCATCCCGTGGGAGGAGCCCCACTCCCTCCAACAGGAGAGGAGCAACAACCTATCTCCTCTGGGCGCCAAGCAGCCCCCCACCAGAATGCCCCAGGGCCACGCTTGGGCGCCCCTCGCCGAGGAATCCCTCCTTAGTGCGTAAGGAGCTCACATGTTCCCCCTCCTCATGTACCTGCGCAAGAGGACGAGGGAGAAAGTTAGTATGCTGATCACGAAGGCCACTACAATCACCCAACGAAGGATGTCCCCAACCAATGGGACAAGAAGATCAGAGAGGTGCAAAACCAACTCGGTGATGCCCTCAACGCCATCGAGGCATAGGTGCCCAAGACGGTGCATTACTTGGTAGGGCGCACTGATACCCTGTTCATTACTGACGTTGTCAATTACACCTTACCCTCGAAGTTCAAGATGTCTGTCATCGAGATCTTTGATGGTACCAAAGACCCTCTGGATCATCTTGACACATATAAGTCTCTCATGCCACTCCACAACGTGCTTGATGAGATTATGTGTAGAGTCTTCCCCACCACCTTGAAGGAATCTGTTCGACAATAATTCACGAAGATCAAACCCTCTTCTATCCACTCTTTTGCGGAGTTGAGTAAATCTTTCATTTCCCACTTCATTGGGGGACGCGCTACATCAGAAGCTTGTTACTCACCTGCTCACCATCAAGCAGGACCGGGATGAAAATCTTAGGAGCTACCTCACTTGTTTCAATGAGAAAGTTCTCCAGATTGAAGAGTCAGACGATAAAGTAGCCCTAGTCGCCTTTATCTCAGATTTGTGCTCCTCTAATTTCATATTCTTTGTCCTAAAAAAATCACCATCCAACATGCCCGAGTTGCTGTCTAGGACATAGAGGTACATGAACGTCAATGATGTCACCAAATCCAGACGAGGTGAGTTTTCCCAAGGGGGCGAGAAGAGGAAGGACATCCGTAAGGACAAGCGGAAAACAAAGAACAAAAGAAATAGGATAAAGAGAATCTCTGTCAAGGACCGCCTTGGTTCCCCGCCTTTGAGAGAGTAGCAAGCCTTCACGTCGTTCAATGCTTCAGTGGAGCATATCATGTTCTAAATACAGGATGATCTTACAGTACGTTGGCCAGAGAAGATGAAGACCGCCCAGAATCAGAGGAGCCCGAATAAGTACTGTCGCTTCCATTGCGATCACGGTCATGAACTGGTGACTAATTTGATCTTAAAAGGCAGATCGGAGAGTTCATACAACATGACCATTTGCGGTAGTACGTTGTCGGCATGGGACAAGCCCCGCCACTTGGCCGGGACCAAGATGATAGAGAACGCCCTCGGAGAAATCCAGACAATCTCCTAAGGACTAGGAGGAGAAGGCGACTCCAACTCCGTCAGGAAAATCTTGGCCCACCCATGAGACACCGAACACTTGAAGATTTTACTTATCATTTATTGTTTCAGTTGATTTATTTTTGTTATTTATTATTTTATGAAATAAAATTCTACGAATATTATTGTGTCCAAAATTGTCTTTCTTTCATAAAGTTTGTAAACAGCTTACAAAAGTCAAAATATGGACCTAACAACAAGGTAGACAAAAAACAAAAGTCGTTATACTCCCGACAATCAACCACTGCTCCCCGAGCCACTATCATCAAGGTTCTCCCTGTCACCATCAACCCCTGGTGCCTTATATGTGACGAAGCTAGAGAAATTAATAACAGGGGAAGCTCTCGAACTTTTCATAACCATCAATAAAGGCGCCAACAATGGCCCTCTCACCTGCCTCCCTCCTCATCTTCATCTCAATGAAAATGAGTCTCTGCCACAACAGCCATCTCCCGAGTTATACGTAGCTCGGCCTCAGTTCCTGTGGCCCTTTCACGGGACGTTTGCAACTATGACTCTACTCTCGCTCAAGTAGTCACCTTACAAGTCTCTACCACGGTAGCCATCTCCCGAGCTATACGTAGTTCAGCCTCAACTCCCGCAACCCTTTCACGGAACGTTTACAGTTATGACTTTGTTCTCGCGTAGGTAGTCACCTTATAAACCTCTATCATGGCATCCCTCTCCCTAGTTATACGTAACTCGGTCTCCAACTTAGCGACCCTCTCACAAGACGTTGCATCTTTGACTCTGTTCTCGCACAGGTAGTCTCCTTGTAAGTCTTTACCACGGCAGCCTCTCTCAAGTTATACGTAGATCGGCCTCCAGCTTAGTGGCCCTCTCACGAGACGTCTGCAGCTCTAACTCTGCTCTCGCACATGTAGTCTCCTTCTAAGCCTCTGCCATGACAGCCTCTCCCGAGTTATACATAGCTCGGCCCCTAGCTTCCTGGCCCTCTCGTGGCATGCCAAAAAGCTCAATCTCAAGAGGCGCAACTCTCTCATGAGAAAACCTCAACTACTCTTCAGCAGTCTCTCGAAGCCTGCCTCTCTTTCGTCAGATCCCTGGATGCCTCTCCAAGTTTGATCATTCTTGAAAAAAGGTAGAGAAAAGTGGCAACCACATGTAAGCATTCAAAAAGCAGAACATGAAGAAAAAGAGAATCCCTCCATCACAGTATTGATAATGCCCTCTAGACCTTGAGATCCAATCTTTTTGATATCTCCGAGAGTCACAGACCTCCAAAGTCGCTCCTTGACCGAAGTCACATCAAAGTATGGACACCGAGCCACTACTAGAAGCAGGATAACTATGTGAAACAACAGTCCCCAAAGAAGATCACACTGGAGTTATAACTTCTACAACAGTACAAGAGCTAGCTCTGGTACACACCGAAGTCATAGTCTAGGAAGGAGTAGGGGCACCACTGGGTCATATCTCCCGGAAAGCAACCTAGCCATCAGACCTTGACCGAGAAGTACTGAGAGCATCACTCTCTTGGGGGGAGGAGAAGACACCACCCTAAAAGCACAGAAAGTCTCCAACATCGCCCCTACCAATAAGGCGTCTATAATTAGAGACAAGGTTAGTATAAAGAACCAACATCGAGAAAATATTAAGGAGAAAACACAATTGGAGAAAGCAGGTTCGCCTCTTACCCAGTCGAAAGTCATCATAGTCTCCCTCTTTGGAAAAAACCCAGGTTTTCAATCCATCGCCCATGAATGTCTGACAGTTGCCTGCTAGAACGCAGCTTCCTACCACCGTCGGGTTCACTAAATTGTGCTTGAAACTAAAATTTAGAGAGATAGAAGCATTTTTTTGGAAAAATTTGTTGACTAAACTGCCTTTGGCTGTTTGTATATCGTAGATCTCAAAAAAATACTCAAATTCAAAAAAAAAATTGATTCAAATGGACAATCGAGCTCAAAGTTATAGTAGTTCAAAATTTTGCCGATTTTTCATTATTTTTTGATACTGCAGCCGGCGGCCCAAGTGTCGCCCAGACCACATACATCCTCCGACGTCACCCAGGCCTCCATGGCATCGCCAAGAGTTACCTCCTGCTCCCAGCGCTTAGGCGCCCATGCCAGGCAAGCACTGCCCAGTCCAGTGCTCAGCCCAGGCAAGCGCTGCCCAGGCCAACGCCCCGTTGGCGTCGCTCACCTCTCCATTGAGTGTTGTCCCTGCCTCTCACCTCTCCTATGATGTTGCCCAGTAATCCTTCTCACCCAAAGGTGCCACCCAGCAGTCCCCCTCGCCCAAAGGCGTCGCCCAGTAATCCCTCTCACCCAAAGGCGTCGCCCAACGTCTGTGGTCACCTCCAATGGCGCCACTCCCTCCTACTAGCTTTGGGGTTCCCCATGGATTTCCCTAGCTTTGAAGGTCCAGCACAGAAGGTGATCGTGATATAAGATATGGAAATAATTTTTGCAGATATAGGGAAGACGAATAAGCTACCATGCGAGACAAGAAACCTATTTCAGATGAAGAGCTCACTCATGCCCTCAACCCCTTTTTCTCGCAAGCAATCGGGCTTGGGACTTGGGTGGCAAATGACGAGCTCAAATCTAACTAGGTCAAGCCTAATAAATCAAGTAAACCCAAATTAGCTAAAAAACAGCCTAAGTCCGGTCCATCAATCCGGCCCAATCCAAGATCCAAGGAGCCCAGTGGGATTAGAGTACGTGGGAAAGAGATTATTGGGATACGCATTCACGAAAACTAATCCTACCTTAATTGTATTTACCTTTTGTAACTATCCTCCCCGAAGAAGTAGTGCTCTCTCCCTCACGTCACCGACTCACTCACCGCCTCTCTATACTCTCTCCATATGGAGGGACATCTCTCTTAACACACCTTGGTATCTCACCAAAATTTCTTTACACACATAGTTTCTCTCTCCTAGTTATTGTACCTCTACCGGAGCATATATCTCTTGGAGTTTTCTCTCTGTTACTCTATTCATCAATAAAGAGCCACTGGCCACCGGTCACCGTTGCCGTTTTCTTAGAGTGGAGTAGGTCATCTGGATCGAACCACTATAAATCTGTGTATTGACTCAATATTTATTGTTTTGTCATTTATTATTCATTAGTTACATTTTTTCACACACTCGACTGCTGATCTTACACAAGTCTAATTTGTACATCATCAATTGGTGTCGAGGTAGTACACAAGACTGCTGCTTATTACAAAATCTGAGAGATAGTCGTAAATAATCTTATCTCGATTTTTCATAAACGAATCCCAGGACAACTAAGGCCCCATTATCGTGATGGAATGTCGAGCTTCTATCACGTTTTCTTCATTTTTATTGGGTTTATTACACTCTTTACAAATGAATGATCCAAGGTTATATACTACCATCCAGATATGAAAACCAAATAGATTAGCATACTCACACAACTAAATAAAGATACAAGCATCCAACAATGAAAATGCATACAGGGTTCGACTCCCTTATAATTTCACAAGAATTAAAAAATGGGTAATTATCATTGACACTCTCTCTAAAGGTGGTGTTTGGATCAAAGGATTGGGGGTATTATAGGGAGGATTGGATTAAAATTGTGAATAAGGTTCATTTATCCCACTTATCCCTGGTTTGGGTAATTTTTTGGAATGGGATTATCTTTGATTTTGAATTCCTCAGGCCGTAGGTTTTACAGCTGAGAATCCCCACTGCAGGCCCTTATGCTATGTGGGATTCAAATTTGTGAGGCAGGATTAGATTTGAAAAAAGTGTATCTTCATTGAAATCTCGTCTAGATAGGTATATTTTGAATTTTTTACATATTAAAATTCAAGTTGATTAAAATTCTATTTGAACTAATTAAAATTTATTTTCTACTTATAAAATTCGAGTTCATTAAAAATTATATTTTTTTCGTATTAAAATTTAAACCAATTAAAATTCAATTCGAACCTATCAAAATTAATACATAAAAAATAAATTTTAATCAGCTTGAATTAAATTTTAATTAATCTGAGTTTTAATACAAAAAAATACAAATTTTAATCTACTTAAATCGAATTTTAATTAGCACAAGCAGCTCATGTTGAGGTCAAATCAGCTCGAGTTTTAGTACAAAAAAAAATTAATAAGCTTGAATTTTAATACGTAAAAAAAAAAATTTAATCAGCTCAAATATAATTTTAATCAAATTTTATAAAATATTATTTAGAGTATATGTAGGAACAATTTTGATATTTTAAATGAATTTTTTTTGTTAGAAATAATAGTTTAATGATAAGAGATATCAGTGATATTTAAATATAAATTAAAAGCGATGTCAATGATATTTTAAATAATAGAGAGAATTTCGTTGAAGATATACCTCTTTCAAGATAGTGGATGATAATTACCCTTGAAAAATCCTCACACTCTCTTTTGAATGATAGGGTCTTTACAAATCAGTAGATTCAAAAACTGAGTTTTCAAAATTCAAAATCAACTAAATCGACTAATGTGTACAAATCTTTACCACTATTCAAATAGAATTGGATAATCCTCTAAATCGACTGTACATAATTCAAGATCAAGATCGAGCTCGGCTTAAGTCTACCTGTCAAGTTCAACCCCATTAATTTCAGCAGCGTCCCATAATTATGGTAAACAGTATGTATGTATGTATGTATGTATGTATGTATATAAGCCCTTTAATTCCAACAAAAAATTAAGGAGTTAATATGATTTAAAACACAAGTGATAAAACTTGATTCACAGACAGATTCATAAAATCCTTCAAATTAATGAAACAGAAATTACACGTTAAAACGGAAGCAGGTCGTGGCAGGAAGCCCATACAGCAAAAATATTGGCTTGGCACGACACTTACCAGCTAAAAAGGAAACTTGAAGAGCGTAAGACCAAGAACTGGAGCACTAGAATATGTACAGCACAAGTTTTACTTCACTAGCATTGAGTGAGATTCACAGACTGAGAAGGACGGTCATTTCATGAGGAACTTACCGTTAGAGGACCCGCAATTGAGCAAGAAAAGCAGCACAAAGATCCAGGAAGAGAAACTGTGGCCCCTGGACCCTCTGTAGATCAAGCAGGTACTTTTCCTCGTGAGTTTTGTAAAGCTGTAATCATGAAGTGATAAGATTTCCACGAAAAAACTATTTGGCAAATCAACTCAAAACAACAGGTAAGATTAATGAGCACCGAACAACAACATTGTCCAACACTATAAATTCTAAGATTATATAGGATTGAGGCATGGTGAGATGAAATACAATTCATATCTACGGAACAATTCTTATGTGACCATCCAGCCATCAAACCCACTCTTGTCCATCTTATGAATGCCATCCATGAACAAAATTGAGTTGGTCAGACACCGCTCCAAACCTTATTGCAATCACTACTCCTCAAGTCTCTCGTATCATTTTATGTGTAATACCAAGTAGCCAACACAGTCCCCACCCCACCCCCACTCCAAAAAGGCATACCTGCTTGGCATTGAAAGGAAGTTCTCCAAATCCTGTCTTCTCTAAAGAAAAAAATAAAAGATAAACCTAAAAAGACACCATTATCATATATGAACTAGCCAAATCTTGCCCATCAACATTATATCCATCAAGTGCAATGAATTCCACCTTTTCACCAGATTGAAGAATTAACGATGTAACTCTAACGTTTACCAAAATTGCAACTGTAACAGAAAGCAATGGTAGCAAGAGTAATCACCTGCACCTCAAACTTGACAACATTGGGTGTCCTTGTAACACCATCGTTCTCTATGATAGTGGATTCATCACCAAAGTAATGATTACCGCTCATAGAATTGTTGGCCATGCCCTTGTGATGACCAGGAATACCAGGTATCCACCTGCATTTCATGTTGTAGTGCCCTATTTTTTTCCAACAAACATTCAGTTCTTGCAGAGCTTTGAGAACTTCAGTCATAATCTCACGAGGATGGGCTCGGGACTGTTAGGCAAAAAGAGCCAAAGATATGTCAATTACAGCGAAGGATTATGACCTTATTGGTGGATGATGCGAACAAACAGTTTAATCTGCCACAGTTGCACATATGGCACACACAAATTGGGACTCAAATAATTGCCTAGACCTTCTACACTAATGATGGAAAGGCCGATAAAATCCACCCAAAACAGCATCATATGGAAGCATTGATTTTTCTCATGAGCCATGCGAGTATGTCAAAAGTTTCTGTTATTTTCCCACACATATGGCAGGCAGGTGCAGGTCTATAGCAGCAAGTTACTACACACACCACCCTAAAAAATAACAAGAAATAGGCATAAGACAAACCTGAAGTCCAAGAGCCCATTTCCTCTCAACTGGAAACTGGGGTCTAGACCCCAATCCTTGATAATCCATATATCCCGGTAGGCGTTGCCCTACAGGTGAAGGTACAGCTTCATTTGATGTGATATGATTGAATCCGTACTCCTAGAAAAATATGCATCAAGAAAGTCTCAGTTTACAAAAATATGCATATAGAAAATCTACAATTTATAACAATCCACATGATACAAGTTAAAAAATAGCATATCAGTCATGCGTACACATAATAGGATATACCATCTAATCAAATGCACTGACCGGATATATCAAGCCTAACTTACCGAAAATCCATCATTTTCCTTGCACACTTTGCAATAGGGTTATTTCCAAGGAGAAACAATTGGACATATGTGAGACAACTTGTTCCTCATTTTATTAATAGAAGATTAACAATAAGTTAATAAACAACAAATATTGACGCATACGAAAACATACCATGGACTCCTGAAATTCAGCTCCAAGATAGCCACTGGAAGCACGAAACCGATTGTCTAATAACAAATAATATGCAACAGTGCCCTAGAGTACAGGCAAGAAATTAGTAATCATGGCATGTTATTACGATTAGTGGAAAATACTTCTTACGAAACCATAAGTTGAAAATCACAAATAGCTACCTCATTTTGAACCCGACTGCGGAGAGAATCAATAACATTGTTCCTGTCAAAACCCATATTAACCACCTCTTGAAGAATCTCTTCATCAATCTGCAATCCGAGAACCACATTTATTAAGCACACGCATAAACATTGCTTGTTGCATCAGTAATTCTGACCCACATAATCCCATGATCGTAGACAACTAATCCAAGCACATCATCAAGGCAAGAACATAAAACCACCATGTCGTACAAAACACAGAAACACGGCAATGACTAATATCATTCAATCATATTCATATTTGCAAGGAAAGAGAAGCACCAGAATAAAAGCTTCTAAATGTAACATCACATTTTGTCATTCTGTCAAATTGAATTTTTTCTTATGAGGCCAGAAGAACCAAGCAGAGAAATATTAAAGGCAAAAGATAATTAAAAAGGAAAAGAAAATCAATCCAAACCACCCATGACTAACAGCCAAAATCATGATTGTTGTGAAGTGACACTCTTCTAATTTGTCCAAGCAGGGAAGCAAACACTCACAGTATGGTGTCTTGACTCAACAACAGTACAGTCGCCCTACATAGGACCCTCCAGATCAGCATAGACAAATGATATGAACCAATAGGCATGTGTCCCTCCTTATCAATACATTGCATACAGCACCCCTCCATGCCAGTTCAGATTTATAATATGAAGCAATAAACCTGATATTTATAGTGATCATTGGAAAACATGAATCACAAGGTCACTCTACACAACACCCCTCCAGATAAGTAATACAGGGAAATAGGTCCTCCCCATTCACATATTGAGCACAGCAACCCTACCCCCATCCCACCCCCCCAAAAAAAAAAAAATTTCAGTTTAGATAATAATATGACACAATAAACCCGATGCCTATAGTAGTTATCTTGTTAAGGAAGAATACAACAATTCTGTCAGAAAGCTTGAATCATATAGGTAACAAACATCAGGTTGATACAGCAGACAAGTATCCACAAACCTTTTTAGCTTGTTGCACTGTATCTGGTGGCGGGACAGCTAAATAGCGTGGAAGATGAGCTTGAAACCATGGATGCACACGAATCTCTGGGATAGTCATCCGCTTCATAGGATCCACCACAAGCATCCTTGGGATCAAATCTCTTGCACCAGGTGATAAATGGCTGGGAAGGGTATATATCCCGCCCTATATGATAAATTGGCATAGCTTCAGGATTAAGTTCTTGCAGTAATCTTTGTTATAATAGTGAAACACTTGGTAGCAGGGCGAAGTCCAAGAATCCTTTCTTTTACGAAGTAAAGATGGAATCTTAGAAAATCAAAAAAGGTAAAGAACTAACATTGACAAGGGGAATAGCCGGACATGATATACAACCATAGAACCTCAAATACTATAAAATGAGTGCCACCTAAAAAACCACATGGTGACTATTATGAAAAATGGTATCGTTTGACTGTTAATTGTTGTCAGACCAGGGGTGCTAAAAGGGGGGGATGTCAATTTACAGTCACATCATAATTCATTATTGATTATTCTCTGAGAATCCTCTCTGTGGAAGTTAATAGTCATTGAGGGACTTAGGTTCCACGCCAAATGTCAACATAAAATATTAAGATCAAGAAGACTTCTAATAGATGAAACCCGTAGTTAAGATTCATAGTAATTTTTTTGTGTGTGTGTGTGTGTTTGGGGGGGGGGGGAGATGGAGAGATGAGAGAGAAAATGGGAGACTCCAAAGCTCACACAAATTCTCTCTGGACTGGCAGACTCATACAAAAGTCTAGAGCCTTTTTATGCATACATGCCAGATTATTCTAACATCCCAGGACTTTGTAGAAAGGAGAGCATTTCTTATTGGTGTTATGTGTGCGAAAATGAGTAGGCAACAAATTATATTCTCCAGCACGGTACACTAACTAGTGAGCTATGCACTAGTTTTTCATCTCTCAAAAGAAAGAAAAAAAGAAAAACCAATATCACTTCCGCACACTAATTCCACTTTCGGGTAACAACAATTTGATTTGGAGTCAACGTCCAAAAACTTTTAAATCAGTTCCGCAAGATTTGTTGTCAACAAAATTAAGTCCTTATTTGACATAAAACGTCAATCTCCAAATAAGGCATGAGAAACACAATTCTCTGGCTAATTAAATCCATGGGTAAATTGCATCAATGGTCCATGAAGTTTATCATTAGTTGAGCTGTAGTCCTTAAAGTTTTAATTTCGCCATTTAGTCCTCAAAGTTCACGCATTGGACCGATGTGGTCCCTCACACTAGCTGTCGTTTAAATTGGTGATTAAAACTGTCACATGTGACATATGACCATTATTAAGGACAATTAAGTCATTAACTAACACTCCTACATCCAAACACCATTATTCTTTTTTTGAACCCCTTTAAACATAAACCCAAACACCCTTCTTCGTCCTCAACTTTTTTTTTCTCCTTTTTTCTCTTACACACAACAAAGCGCATACACACCCCAGACCTGCACTCCATGTCCATGCATAAACACAGACACACTTTGCCCCCTCTTTCTTTGACATACATATACACACTAAATTTTTTTCTATTCACAAAATACACTCCTACACATCCACACCCGCACTCACGGGCTCTCTCTCTCCCCCCTCCAATTTTACTTTCTATGCACAGAATGTACAACCAGACACACCCCCACTATTTCTTTCTTTCTCTTTCTCTATCTCCCTATATTTTCTTTTCTCTACATAGAAAACACAACCACACATAGTCATCTCTTCGAATTTTTTCTTTCTCTGCACATAGCACACCTCCACAAGCTCTATCTTTCTCTCACTTTTCCCAAATTTCTTTTATCTGCCCATCATAATCCTTTCTTTCTCTACCACAGGTTTGATCGCACTTCAATCACCAAACAACCACCACCTCAAATACTACCACAACCCTAATTAAACCAGTACCATGACCATCGAAATCACACATGAAAATCAAATGTGTAATCAAAAAAGTATAAAGAAACAGAGAAAAGGAGTGGGGGTGGCATTGGGTGGGGAAGGCATGGTGGTGTTGGAGGGAGAAAAGGAATAAAATGAGAAAGGACGAGGGTAGTGTTGGAGGCGTGGTTGCGATGCTGATGACGGCGCCAAGAACTGGGTAATGGTGGGCTACTGGTCGGAGAGATAGAGAGAGAGAGAGACAGAGACAGAGAGAGAAATAATAAGAGACAGGACGAGAGAACTATTGTGAGAGAGAATTAGCCATGGTGATGCGTAATCTTAGTGGCAAGTGGCATCAGCGTTCTTGCGTAGAGAAAGGGTATGTACTTAGACCCGAGAAAGATGATCTGAAATGGAATTCATTTGTGTCATTTGTTTTTATTTATTTGTTATATATATGATATTACATTTATATGCCATTTGTTTTGCAAACATGAAAACATTAATGCCCCTCGATTGTACCATGTGCATGGCACATGTTATTTTCTATCACTAATTTAAATGACAGTTAGTGGTGGTCAAATACGTGAACTTTGAAAACTAAATTGACGAAATTAAAATTTTAGGGACTAAAGTTCAACTAATACCAAACTTCAAGGACCATTGGTGTAATTTACCCTATATCCATGTGTTTTTAATTTTAATAAAATTGGGGGAAACAAGCAAAAAATGGTCATTCAATAGATTTTGAGCATCCATCGTAGGCTCATAGCTAAAGGACGGAGTCAAGTCAGATAAGCAGTAAGCCAGCAAGGTCATGTTTAACACTCCACTAGACGCCTATCTGATAAAACAAAGAAGATTGATTTAAAACAAAACAACAAATAAATCCATGGTAGCAGACCTCGCAACAAGTATCAAAACATGGCATAACAAGAACTTACTAAATGTTGCAGCACCATGTTCTGCAATCGAAACCAGAAAATGCAGGCTAAATGGCGGATTTAAATGTACCTTAATCTTCTTAAAGAGGTTAGGAATGTTTTCATCATCAAAAGGAAGGGTACCACAAAGAAGAGCATATAAGATAACACCACAGCTCCATACATCTACCTCGGGCCCAGAGTACAATCTCCCAGATATAACCTACAAAAATGGAAGGCAAACAGCGTTAAATCAAAAAATCTCCTGAATTGGCTCTAAAACTATTTCTGGTCTCCTATAAAATCATCTGCCAACGAGTCCATACCTCTGGGGCAGCATAGTTTGGACTTCCACAACTAGTCTTCAGAAAATGACCATCACGCATGACATTGCTCAAACCAAAATCAGCAATTTTGACATTCCATTTGGAATCCAAAAGCAGGTTCTCAGGCTTAAGGTCTCTATGAACCACCATGTTCCGATGGCAGTACTCCACACCAGAAATTATCTGCTTTCAAAGTTTTGATCAATCATGGACATATAAAAATGCTAAAAAGCATCAATATAGCCTCCTTAAAAGAAGGAAGAACTAGTAGAAATATCACAGGCTAGAAAAAAAATTGAACCTGCTGAAAAAACATGCGAGCTTCATCCTCCTGTAACCTACCCTTCTCCACAATGTAATCAAACAGCTCCCCTGATTTCACATACTCCATGACCACATAAATATCCGCCGGTGTCTCAATCACCTCATAAAGCCGTATAATGTGTGGATGCATAAACAACCTCAGTATTTTGATTTCTCTTCTAACTGTAAAAGTCAATAGCGTATATCCTATATGGTTAGCCAAATCCGACACCAAGGCAGGTACATAAAGCATAAAAACTGTGGCCCATGGGGAAAACCTAGTCAAGTCCCTATGCATTAAAAACCAGACATTTGATCTTCTCCAGACAACTTCAAAGTATGTGAAGCAACACTGAATTTTGAAACAGTAAACTAATCAGGAAACTTTGTTTCGGAGAAAGGAGGGAGATACATGTTTAATCAATGATATTTCGAAGATAGAGGACTTCATGGGATCCTTTCTAGCAATTCCTTTTTTGTTTTGTTTTTTCATGCAGAACTTTAATTGTAAAAAGGTGTTGCTAATTCATCAAATCTATCAAATAAAAAACCCATTTGGATGTTCACAAATAGGTGATTTCTGGAAATAATTTCAATAAGAAGAAAAAAAGACGCTTACATGCTTCAACAACAATATGGTTCCAATTTTAACTCTATGATCTAATTCTAATTGACAAATGTGCAGAATTCCTAGAACAGATGTCTTTTTCTGAAGTAAAAAAATGGAGGCCCATGCCAACAAAAACAACACAGATAAGATCCCCAAAATATTTAGGTTAAAGTTTTAGAATGACATAATTCAATTGCAAATTTAATAACAGCTACAGTATAATCATTCAGGCATAAGGTCCACCACCTTTTTCTTCCATTTCCATGTTCTTAATCTTGCGACGGTTAAGAATCTTGATAGCAACTTTGTGGCCTGTCAATGCGTGTTCAGCAATCTTCACCTTACCAAATGAACCAATGCCAAGAGTTTTCCCAAGCTTGTAGTTCCGTAGAAACACATCCACACTAGTGGTTCCTTGGCCGGTTGATCCATCCATTTTCTTGTCCTGTGATAATGATTGAAAAATCAGGAAAAAAATTTAAGAGAATCAACATAACATGAGGTTGTATGATAAACACCATTGAATAAGCCACTTCAGTATTTTTAACTGAATTAAACACAGAAGTTAGACAGTTTAGGAAATGTAACAATGGACTTGTTCATTTAAAAGAGTCTTCACCCACGCAGGCAAAATTGTTTTCAATTATACTAAGGCCACTCTCTAGATGCAGAATTTATCAGCAAAGAAACTTTCTTATTTGACCAAATTCATTTCACACAATTTCGCAGGAAGACTGTTTTTGACAGAGGAAATAGGTAATAAACCAAGCAAAAATAAGTCAAATTCTTTGAGGAAATATACGACCAAACAATTCAAATACAAACTCTAAATTTTTTTTTGTCATAACCCTAATTCGAGAAAACCACTATCGATTACCTCGTATAAAGCCCAAATCCCTAAATCGTGGCAATTTCTCGAGCACAGGACTCTCAAATTGAGAGATTCGCAATAAACCTCCCTAACACAGATCTGAGCTTCGAAAATATAGAACATCACGATCGATAATTCCAACTCATGCATTCATTCTATCCATTACACACACGCACACGTGTATATGTATAAAGAGAGAGACTTATAGATGAGAAATTAACTCAGATTAAAATAAAGCACCAAGAAATCACAAGTTTCAGAGTCTGCAGGAATGCGAAATTGCTAGAACAGATTGTGTGAGAGCACTAATTTATGTATGCATATCGGGGACGGAGAGAGAGAGAGAGACCTTCGCCGGTGGAGGAGAAGCAGAAGCCGAAGACGGGGAGCAGAGTACTCTTCCGTTAATTTCTCTCGCGCATTCGCAGAACTTCTAATAAAATAATGGGTAATATCATAAAGACCCCTCAAGTATGACCCTATTTTAAAATGTCCCATAAACTTCCACTTATTTCATTTTGGCCCATCAAAGCAGATGACATTTTGGGATTTAAGAATTTACAACTTGATTGACCTGATAATAGTTTATTCTCATACCTAAAATCATAACTAATATGGAGACATTAGAGTTTTTGACACAAAGGTACTTGAGAATTTATGTATATATCGTGTAAATTATAATTAAAGCAGATAAATATTTTTCTATTTGTTCCCTGATATTTCAATTGCAATAATCACATCCTTCAAGTTTTGATTGAGTTTAAATTTAGACGTTGCATGTCTAGTGAAAAAAATTTCCTTGCATAGGCTAGAAAAAGGCTTACTCTATTTTATCTAATTCTAAGATAAAAAAATATTGCAGACCCGAAAAAAATACAAAGTAAGAATTTGAGATATCTAAGAGACAATGAGACGTATATAAGAAAGAATTTTTTATTAAATAAAAATACTCTTATTGCCTAATTATGCACATTTTTTTCAGAATAAACTAGTATGTTGAGATAAAATAATTGAATTGAAACTAAGTTAAAATTTTAAAGATTTAATTGTCAGAATTTGAACTTCAGGGATCAAAATAAAAAATAAGAATATACTTGAAGGGTATAAAGTGAAAACACCCTATGTTTCTATTTTTGCCCCTAATAAATAAAATTGATTCTGAAGTAGAAATAAAAATTATCTGCCAAGGAATAAATTGAGGTAATTAAAAAATTTATGATATTTTTTAAAACTGTGATTACATGTTAAGGATCATCTATATTATTTAGAGCAATGATACTGTGACCTAATTGGCTGTCCTAATTTACTATGACATTTGGATTGGCTGTGGGGGTCATCAAGCATTGAAACTTTGTATTAATCAAATGATTCTACTGCATCCACATCATTATGTCAGCAAATTAGATCAGTATTTTAGATCCAAATAATATTACTCTATTATTTATCCTCAAATAATCAATAATTGCTTCAACTTCAGTTACATTAAATGTCTTGACCCAAAAAAATTAAAAGTTACATTAAATGCATCTTAGGCCTCTTATCGTAACTTGGACGTTAAGTGTTTGAGTAATGCTATAAATCTCAAATTTGTATACCAAATATTCATTCCAAATCAATAGGAACCATTAGATGAGTGGGTTCCATCAACTTTTTTCATTGGAACTCACTCATCTAATAATTCTCATTGATTTGGAATGCATATTTGGGATACAAAATATTACTCAAAGTGTTTTGAGTCCAAAAACATATTTTTCCTGCATCGTGAGTAATTGAGTAAAGTTGTGTATATTTGACCATTCTAAATTTTAAAGTAGAAGAAGATTGTGTAATAATGTGAAATCTATTTAAGTATAGTGGATTTTCATGTGTTGAAAATTAGTTGAAAATCGGAGTCATTAAATCAGTTTTTTAACCCGAATTAGACAGAAACTTTCAACCCAAGTATTGGGCTATGTGTAAATTTATACTCTCAGATTATACAATTTGGGTTTAAATCCCAAGCTCAGCCATTTGAAGTAAAAATGGAATTTACTTCAAAATTCAAATTAAATTCTTATTCAACATAGATTAAATCCAAATTTACAAGTTCGGGTTAAGTGCCGAAACTTCAATCCAAGTATTGTCCAAGGGTGAATTTTTTTTGCCAAAACCCCACCCCGCATATGAAAAATATTTTCTTAAATACATAATAATTTGAATCGGGCTTCATTATGTAGTTCTCGCATTATGGATAGCACCCGACAAGGAACACCCTCTGTCAACTAGGAGAACTCCTTGGCCTACCTAGCACGAGCGCATAACTTTCATGCTAAGGACTTCCAGACTCCAGTGACACATTTTTTTAGAAAACCATCTGCCTGACTAAGTGAAAGAGTCACAGGCCACCAGATTTATACAGATAGTTAGCTACGATCCAAAATAATTATGAGCTCTAACTCCTTGTAAATTTTAGGACTTTTGAAGCAATGGTAGAGTTTATAACAATTAGTATTATAACAAGAACCACGTCATAAGTTTGAGTCACCGAAAGAGTGATCTATAGGCAGAATTAAAATGTTTTAATATTATGTATGAACATAATGCTATGGCGTTGAATACTAGTAGGTTAGTGAAACTGTCAAAGAGAGAAGATTAATGTTGGGCTAGTGTTGATAGAGTGAATCACTATGGACATTGACACGGAATGTAATGGAATATTACACTCAAATAATTATGAGAGCTCTAACCCCTCCCCTCCCCCCAAGTCTTGCTGCTTTTGAAACAACAGTTCGGTTCATAAGAGCAACTCCAACCATGCTATCTAAAATAACTATTCAAAATATATTTAAATATTATATTATCTATTTTAACTAACCACTTTTTCAAATTCACTCCAACCACACTATCTATTTTAACTAACCCTTTCAACTAACTTTAACTAACTTTCAATAATAAAATTCAAAAAATAGCAATTCAACTATACATGGTATAAATTTAATCAATTATGGGCTACAAGAGTAAAAATCATAAAAGATGGGCTACAATAATAAATATCATAAAAGAATAACCCATCACATGTACTTAAAACAAGCTATACCTCATTTTGATCTTCCTGAAAACCCCAACCCCAAATCAGGAAGATCAAAATGATGAAACCTGTGATTTGAGTATAGAACTGATGGTGAAGTCTGTGAACACGCACACAGAAACAACGTCAAGAGAGAACCCACCTCTGTTTAAGTCGAACACGCCACAACCGAGACAGATCTTTCTGAGTATTTCGTGGCTTTTTCGGTAGGTTTTTCGGCGGGATTTCAGTGGATTTTCATGGGTTTTTAGATGGATTTTTGATGGGATTTCAATGAATTTTTGTGAGTTTTTCTATGGTTAAATACACAGAGCTTTTGTGAGAGGGGGAGAGAGAACTCCGTGGATGGAGCTTCTGTGAAGACGATGGAGCTATGTGAATGATGAAGACCTCGATGGAGCTTCTGTGGAGTGAAGATTTTGGCACAAAAAATGGCATTTGTTGATGAAATAGCTAGCCGGGGGAGGTGGCCAGATGTAGCGAGCAAATATCGACTTATGCAAAAAAGCCAGCGGAATACCTAGCCCGTTGGAGCCAAAAATTCTGGACAGGCTATCTAAAATAGCTAAAAGTCCGCTTTTAGCTAATCCTTTGGAGTTGCTCTAAGTGAAACAGTTCCCCCAATTGCTGTGATTTCATCCTTAATTTCTGCCTCATCGTAGTTTCAAACTTATTTCCCACACTTCACTGTAGAAAGCGTGTTTACTTTAAAACTTCTGCTTTGAAAACCATAGTTTTAAACCACGCTTCTATAAAAATTACAGAAAATTGAAAAATAAATTTGAATGTATAGTAAAAGGGGAAAAAGCTTCTCGCCTTTGGGTCCTTTTTCTAACCCATCTCGAATGCGATGGCTGACCACTGCCTCACACTTAAATGCCATCTTCCTATTTAAGACATCCCCGACCTAGTTGGTCCGTCCAAGCTTATCCTCTAGCACCATATCAATCAAACTTGAAATGTTTGTCTTGCTTGCAATAATTAAGTTTGAAAACAACGGTATTTGGCTAAATACTGAAATTTACCCAGTGAGCATCGTCTTTCTTTCTGGGGTTCTGCCCCTAGGTTAAACTCCCTAACCCCTGGCGAGGAATCAGATCATTCAACTCGAGAATTTCCA
The DNA here is from genome assembly GCA_023539305.1 of Ilex asprella. NCBI lineage: Eukaryota > Viridiplantae > Streptophyta > Magnoliopsida > Aquifoliales > Aquifoliaceae > Ilex > Ilex asprella. The sequence goes on along the minus strand of CM042185.1, from coordinate 49,424,130 downwards.
AAACAATGAATGGCTAAATCATTCACCCTGCTCAACAATTTTATTTTACTGGAAAAAAAAAAAAAGGCAAAGTCTGCTAAGCACTGGCACAAATATGTATGGTCTGCGTGGCAATGGAAAAGCAAAATACAAATCATGTAATTCTATACAGTGGGCTGTAAATCACACTACTGGATAAAAAGTGATAGCAATATACCAAAGGAAGAACTGCCAATGAAGTACATGCCTCAATAATCAGGGATGGAAGCAAAGCTATAGCCTGCAACACCCCTCCACGAATAATACGCAATTCGAGTCTCATAAAACCCTGCAGTTGGATTGAATCAATATGTAAAGTGAGCAATTGCTCAAATCAAATATAGTGCAAACACCATTACAGCATATAAATTACAGAGAACAACTTCATAGTCACGACATAGAAAATTGAGTCTTACAACAGCCAAACTCAAGCAATACACACAAAGGAAAAGGGGCTGTTAAAACTTGTATCTGAAAAACAATATGCATACAAAATCTGACAGGACATCTGCTATTCCAACCAGAACTATCTCATCATTTACCTTATTTCAGGACCTTACCTGAAACAAAGGATGCATTTGTTACAACTACCACATAGAAAACAGGCAAATAAAGGTGCAACTCCAGCTCTAGAGCCTTAATTTGGCAATCCATAAGGTCCAACTCCAGCTGTTGCGCGTAAAAAAATTTCAAAAAAAAACTTTTTGACCTACTTCACAAGTTTTTCTGAGTTAAAATTTTCAAGGCCTAGCATAATTATTCTGCTATTGAGATAAATTCAGCAATATGCACTTAAGCTGATAATCAGCATTTTGGATACAAGGTTGAAGGCCCCATATTAGTAAGTAGCCTCCAACTCCCGCTCTTGCACAGTGTTCTGTCTATTTTCAATATGTCCCAAACATATGCAGCATACAGGCTGAACAAAGACAACATGGAATTTTATTCCTTGATCACTTGAGGGATGTTTGAATGTTCCAATTTTCATTGCATGTTTCGGTGTTTTGTTCCAATCCATCATTCCATCCTATATATAAAATTCCGTAAAATGATGACACCACCACACATAGTGCACTGAAGAAAAGTTTTTTTCAACAATCAATTGGACCATAGAAAAAAAAAGGTTTAACATAGGAGTCAATGCATTGATGTCCCATCTAACCAACGTTCATCATTGAACACCGCCCAAAGACAAAATTAAACCACACACAGTTAAGGTCTTCATGTTTAATGGCTCGACAAAAGACTTGTTCGTAAATGCCAGACATAACTTAAAAATGTAGTAAGGAATATATTTCAAACATCTTATCAATAAATTTAAAATGACCTCACACAAATCTATGCATAGTGTGTAAACAACTTAGCATATATAGAAGTAATAGCAGTTTAATAGTACTCCGAACAAAACCAAATGGAATCAAGGTGTTAAAAAAGTCTAATTGACGCAAAAAATAATATACAATGTTGTTTCATTGAAAATCCTCTCCCTCCCCTTTACTTCCAACCCTCCCAGAGTAGAGAGAAAGAGAGAGAGAAAGAGAGAACGACAAACAAAGGAGAGTATATACCCTCTACAAATATTATCAAATGGAACTTAAAATTAATCTCAAGCGACCAAGTACTCAATTTCTCCACCCTATCCTGATAGGATGTTTACTTACCAATGTAAAAGGAGGATTTGCAATACGAGAATCTCAGTAACATGGCCCTTAAAAGTTTTATCATTAAAACACAGCCTTCGACTCTCTCCTTCCAGTGGAAAAAAATTACTTCCCTTATCAAAATTCTTAAAAATATTCTTTCCTATATTCCCGTTATATCATTCCTCTCTTTTCTACTAATGTTCTTCCAGTTAAGAAGCTCGAATGCTTTATTTCTTTTGTCAGCGTCACTTGATAACCACTCATTTGTATCAAACTCTGTCTCTCTAAATCCTCAACTAGAGTTCCAAATGAATTAGATTAGGGCACGGTAAGTCCAATCACATTCCGATGGATCTAAAAGCCCCTTAAACATAGTAAATACCGAAAAAGTATTGGAAAAATGTTGAAACAAATCAGACTGTTTAGATACATACAAGAATTTCATTCAAAACATGATCAACAAAGAGGTTAAGAAGCAGATTACCAAATTAAATATGCTCAAAGAGGTGAAGAAGCAAAATTCATAACTATTTAGGTCAATCAAGCAAATTCACACACCAAAGAAGTACTGGTATTAAATTTCCAGCTCAAAATTTTTAGCAGAGACAAAAAAGAAGGCTTGATGTATACCAATTATCAATATTTAGCAACAAAAACCAAGAAAAAAAAGGAATGAAATGTTTCCGACATACCTGGGAGGAAAGTAAGGAATCCAAGCCCTAGCAGGCCGTACGCTTGTGACCGATCTCCTGCCATGTGACCTGTGAAGATGAATATCGAAAGGAGGAGAAGGAAACATCCGAGAAAGAGCAGGAAAATTGCAAGCGCAATGGATTTCCACGGGATTTTATTCAGGGATCTTGGTGTATAGTCAAATCTAGGATCGTAACCATTACCGTTATAATCATCGTCTTCATCAGCGGGAAGACGATTGTAACGAATGTTCCGCCTAGATGCCATGGATTTCAATTCCAAAGCTTTTTTGTTCGCACTGATTTCTGGTAATTGATCAGAATCTACAAAAAACTCATCTAATAGAGATCAAGATCAACGACGCCTGAATGAGACCCGAATTTCTGTTGGGCCAAAATGTCAGGCCTTAGGCCTGGTTAACTTAACTGAATCAGTCCATTGGGCCTAATGGTTTAGGCTTTACCATGAATCATCAGATGACGGGCTGATCCAACCCATGGTTAAACAGACCGACAGGTTAACGGGCACCACCTGGACCACGGGAGAGATCCACCGCTCCAAGAATAATGGGTAACTGGTCCATTTCAAAGGACCATCCGCTCTGGGAACAATAAAGTTCTTGGTGTTGAGACAAAACGCTCGATGTTTGGCTTTTTATTTTTTTAAAGTGATTTGACTTGCGCCAACTGTTTTTAGTCGACCACCATAATTTGAGTTAGTTTAAGAACATGTCCCTTAAAAAATAAGGGTGATTGCCCCTTAGGGGTGTGGGTAAGGATGACAATGGATTGGGGTGGAGGTGAGGGGAGTAGTCTTCATCCCTGTGTCCACTTCAAAAATATTCGTCAATTCTCGGTCTACTCCTATTAACGGAGGAAATTTTAATTCCTATTTCTGCCCTAAGGGTAAATTTTGATCTATGTCTCTGTCTTCGTCATCGTCCTCGCTCAGAACAATTAATTTATATAATTTTAAGAAAAAAATTATAAAACCTCAAATAGATTTACAAGAAAAATAAAAACTCATTATATAATAAATGGATCAAACATTAAAACTCATAAAAATAATATGTAAAATAAATGTGTGTTTTACTTAATTATTTTATTTGTTAAAATATATAATATATATTATTTTTATATATTACGAATTTAGCGAGACGGGAATAAGTTTTAGTCCATTCTTATCTCTATCCCGCACAAAATTTATACAAATATTTTCGTATATGTCTATCGTCTAATACATATAATTTATTCTTAATTTAAACATGATAAATTTAGATGAATATCCCTTTTTTTTTATTCCACTTAGAAGAAAAACAGACTTTACCACGGGATCTACATGTTATAATGAGGTGGCATCGTTACATTTGCCGCTCAAATATGTAGGACAGCACCGCTGGTGCATCGCTGGAACAAAATTTAATGGGGGTAGGCATGTGTCACTTCCTTGTTATCGGGAAGTTAAGCATGTTTAAAAGAGGCCACGTGTGAGCCTCGAGATAGTTGGTTTTATCAATAACATGATTGGTTTTTGTGCCCATAATTCCATTATTATATTCCACGTATATGAAATCCATGCAACTATACAATAAAATAAATATTAAATAATCAATTCATATATTCGATGTTTATAATTCCCAAACCAACTTCTTAGCTGTTTAAAAATTTTCACCTTAAAAAATAAAAAAAATATATGAAAAATACCGTCTTACTAATTAAAATTTTAAAACTTTTTAAATCTCAACGCAATTCTTCATAATAATACTATTTTACACATAAAATAATATTATTTTATTTGTAAAATAATATCGTTATAAGAAAAAACATCCACACACGATATAATAAAGAATTTGAACTCTGTTAATTATTATGTTTAGTTGATCGTAATCTTACGAAGAAAGAAATGTGATCTCATAATTGTCAAAGTGTGTGAGAGAGAGAGAGAGAAGCCTTTCAAGTGCAGCTCAAATTATGGTGAAATGTAATTCTTACATTTCCTTTGGGTGTTCCTCTGTTTGGATTTTAAGCTAAGACAATATCATAACACTTTTTCAAATTACTAATTGCAAATGTTTCCTCTATATTTTTAAAATTATTCTAATCCCCCTATAGTTTTGAGTCTTTATTCCATGTCATTGACATCATATATCTAAAAGGAGAAAAGGGGGAAAGGGAGGATATTGGTTGTTCTTCTTTGTTTTCGGTAAGTAATTGTTCTCTTTTTCCCCCTTGAGTTCTGTTAATTCTAACTAACTTGTAAAGTATTATTTTTTTAATTTTAAATGGTAATTAAATTATCATATTGTAAAATTTTCGAACATTAAAAAAAAAGAAAAAAAATGTAGGTAGGTAATTGCAAGGAAGCCATGAGTAAATGCCAGACAAAGAAAATGACAATGCCAATGCTCCTCTCTTTCTCTCTCTCTCTCTCCGTCCAACGTTGGCGAGCCAAATATAGAACTATGAATGCAACAAACGATTAAACCAACCCATGTACTAACTAATAAAAGCCATAAAAGATAGAGAGCTCAAGAACACCCTCTCTCCTTCCTCTCATTTCAAACTGTAAATAAATAGTTTTATCAATTTAGAAAAAGAAACTGCAATAGAGAAGCTTTGGAATTACATTCGGATCCGACACCCTCTCCACTTTCTCTTTGTGTTTGTGTGTGTTGTGGGTGCTCTCTCTCTCTGGTTCAATCGTTGGTTTTGTTCGGAGAGAGGGAGGCGATCATATAACAGCACCACGGCTCTTCATCTTCTTCAATCCTTCAGGTTTCTCTCTCCTCTCTCTCTCTCTCTCTATATATATATATATCACGCTTGTATAATGCATTTGCATTGCTTAGAATATAATTTTTTCCCCCATGATTCGAAAATTTGTATTGGGATTTCAATTTGTTGGTATTTTTCATTCCCTTCCCCCCCCACCAAAAAAAAATGTCTACATTTTGAGGATGATGGGCTTTAGTTGTCGATGGCTTTAATTTTGTTCTCTTCTTCCTTTGGATTTCTATGCTATCCTTTTCACATTATTCTATTTTTTTATCTTTTTTCTTGACAAAGACTGTTAATTTTGATTCTTCTGTGTAGTTAAAGATGTGGCTCCTTTTTGGGTCAACTTAATGCTAATGCTGTAAATCCAAATCTTCCCACCTCTCTCCTACATATTGGTTGATCTTATTGAGAGGAATTACTGGCACAGATCATATGATGATCTGTTATGGTTGCTTGATTGAACTAGTATCTTAGCTTGGTAACACTAAACGTGAGAAATGGAGGGCTTGCTATTATTTTTGATGCATTTTTAGTGAATGAAACTGCTTTATTTTGAAGTTATTGGATGCATTCTGATATGTTGTAAGCGTCAGGTAACTCATTTGCTTGCTGTACAAAATTCAGGCTGGCATCTTGAATGAAGACAGTATTTTTTGCTGTTGAGATTTGTAAAAACTAAGGAAACATAATGGGTGCCTGTGTATCAAGGCCATCTAAGACAATTACGTCTAGGAGGAAGTATCGTCACCGGTTAAGAAAATACCGAGGAAAGCTTCCCCATTTTTTCCCTGATGGACCCATGAAAAGGATTAGTGATGCTGGTGCTCGTGTGACAGATTTTGCTGTTAGTGAGTTTGTTCATACAACAACCACCTGCAGAAGATCTGAAGTTTCAAATTCAACATTTCACCTCACTCAGTTGCAATGGCACCATAGTCAAATTGATGCTAATGGTATACTTTTTTTTCCCTTCTGAAATTTTATGCTTAAGAAACAGTCTGTCTAGGAGTGACAAGATTTGTACCTCATTGGATGATCGTAACAACCTGAACTGTTGTTGCTCAAAGGATAGGTTTTGGGATGAATGAAAGAAGCAACAACTGGTTATACACTATCACTAAAGCAAAGGTGTACCTTAACAACTTGAAAATGACACATAAAATTCATTTGCTTGCAGTAATTTCCCAAGAGGAAGCATGGTTTGACACACTCAGTATATTGGATTCTGACTCAGACGATGAGTTCAGCAGTGTGCATGGAGGTAAGGAACATTGTGTTTTCAGTTTTAGAATGGATGTATGCTTCTGTATGGAGCTTAAAAAATAGTGCATCAACAATTTGTGGTTGTGATACTATATGTAAACTGCTTATTCGTCAATTTTTGTTTGTACTCTTATTTTGCTCGCAGACTGTTTTCCTAACATTTCAAGTGGACAAGTGCTTCAGTATGAAACTTCATCCTGCTTTGTGGATAGCAAATGTAAGTATAAAGAGTATCACGAAAGATATTTGAAAATAGATAGCAGTAAAACAGAGTTCTTGAACAAAGATGGATTCAAGGATCCAAATGGATTTGCACTTATGAGTACCCAGGGCTATGAGCTTTCTTTGGGAAAGGGAGAAGAGTATTGCTCCAAGAAGACGAAAAAGTTGGACCGTTCTTATCTAAGCTTCAACAGCGTAAAAGAGGATGAACATGATAACATTCTGAAATCTGGATTACCTCGGTTGGTTCCTTCTGTAAGTTTCAATGATAAGATTATTAATGCTTCAAGTTTAGGTCCCCAACCTCAAAGAAAGAAATCAGCAGTTATAAGGCTTTCTTTCAAGAGGAAATCGGTAGATGGAGAAGAAACCAATGAATTCTGTAAGTATATGCCGTATTCATTTCTTTGTGGGCATTACTTTACTGGAAAGAATAAGTCCAAATTTGAAGATCCTTATTTTGTAGTTTTTATCTAGTTATTTCTATGCGAAATTCCAAGAAATTTCTTACATCTATAATGTCACTTATGTATACATCCTTGAAAGTATTCAAATTTAAAATGCTTTATCACCGATTCACGATGATAAAGAACAAGCTGTTTAGTGTTGTTATTTGAATTCACGTGACTGAAAACATATTTACTTTCAAATAGGACTGATAACTTTATGGCATTGAATCAAAAGTTATTTGTGTAGGTGCATCAACAAAATATTTTTACCGTCCAAGAGCAGGACTCTTAATCCCATGTTGTACAGAAGAGAAGCCAATCCCAAGTAGTTGGTCTGATATTGAACCCTCAAGATTTAACCTCCGCGGTGATAACTATTTTAAGTATGCCATTAACTTCCTTATGTTGATGATTGACTATATATGCAGAAGTCTGCAGAATGCATTTATACGTAGGTTTCCTATGGATGTCTAATATCCTGATGATTCAATATGCAGAGATAAGAAGAAATTCCCTGCTCCAAATTATTGTCCTTATACTGCAATTGGTGTTGATTTATTTGTTTGCCCAAGAAAGGTTAATCACATTGCTCAACACATTGAGCTTCCTTCCGTAAAAGCAGATGGGAAAGTGCCTCCACTCCTGATTGTCAATATTCAGGTACTTTTTCATTTTTTCCCCACGATATTTTCTCATTATGTTTATTACTTTTCATGTGCATGCTAGGGTGTTGTGACTCATAGTTTAAAGCATTGGCCAGTAACAATGCAATTTGGCCAAGTCATATCCGGACGTCTCCTTCCGGAATGACTCCTTCCATCCCATGACTGATACACGGTCCAAGTAAACCACGAGTCTCACTTGACTGGTGAGTTACTTGTGGTTGACTTGGAGACGTCCTGGATGACTTGGCTGAGTCATTCGAGTCATCATCATTGAATTGAAGCATATTGCCCAATATCACTTCCCGACTGCAATATGGTTCAAAGTCGTGGTATGGTTTGGTCACAAGTGAACATCAAAACGCAACTTTTATCATATCTTATGAAATCAGTGGCTTGTGTGCATATCTCATTGTTTTATTGTTTGTCTCATGGCAGTTGCCTACTTATCCTACTCCGATGTTCCTTGGTGATAGTGATGGGGAAGGTTTGAGCCTCGTACTGTATTTCAAACTTTCTGAGAGTTTTGAGAAAGACACCTCTCCCCAATTTCAGGATAGCATTAAGGTACATACTTCGAGTTGTCCCTTTCAGAAACAGTAGACTAGATTGCTTATATTGTGGCTCAGCTTGGTTTTTCTTATTCTGTCTCAAAGAACAAATTGTTATTCTGATGAATATGTTTTAAGGTTTCATGTTGAATAGTTTTTGCTGGGAATCCTCCTCATTTTGCTTTATAGTCATGTGTCTCATTGGTCCTTTAGGTTATGCTCTGCCCCACCATTATAATTGGTCCGAGTCAGATGATATTCTCTGGATTGGCCTTTTTCTTTTACTGGATTGGGCTAGGCTGCTTCTAGAAATGCAATTATGGTACCAGTTAGGGCCTTTGTACCTTTGTTCCTTGCATGCTCTTGTTGTGTGCCTATGGGATGCAAATTTGATAGTACCTATGAGAGACTATCGTTGTGTTTTGTTAATTCCAAAGAAAATTTTGGGGAAAAATTGTTATCTCAAGTTTTTGGTAGAGACTGTCACTCTGGATGAAACAAATCAGATTGCATACTTCAAGTTTTGGATGCTTGGGCTACCTTGGTAGCGAAAAAAGTGGATTTAGGATGAGAATGTCCACAATGTTCGTGGAAAACTTTTGTGGGTTCGAAATCCCTAACAAAATTCATGCTTAATAAAATTTCAATTAATGGTATTTTGGATTCCTTGGTCCATGATGATAGTGGCTCTAGGATTGGTGGTATCTTTTGCAGTGGGGAACTTGAGTCTTAGAAAACATGGTTGTGAGCAGTGAATAGCATTGGAGTTTTTTTTCCCTTTGCAATAAGTTTTAGTCCTTTTCGTTATTGAGATTGGAGGAACTATATAGTGATTTGATCCAGTGGTCAGAGTGAGAATTCCAAGGATCTTTGTGTAGACAAGAATCATGGTTCATTTGCTCGTGGATGCTCATGGTACATGTTCTATGGCTTTATGCTCAGGGCAGACTAAGAGTTCCGTGATTGTATTTTTTATGTAATTTTGTTCCGTTAATATGCTCCATGAGACCTATGGAATGAGAGGGCTTCACAATTTCTGTTGTAATGGTCTCTGATATGGATAGCCAAGAATGGGAGTTTGGTACTCTTTGTACAAGATCCTTGTGTTTTTTCCATTGCAGTATGACGCCGCATGCCCTTTGATCTCGACATGTGGTAGCTTATCGGCTATTTCATTCTACAGGATAGGAACTGTGATTTTTTCTATAGTTAAATAGTAGAACGCTTGATCACTTGTTTCCCAGTTGGCATAACATTTCAGTTGGTTGAAAACTTTGTGCTACAGAGATTGATTGAGGATGATATGGAGAAGGTTAAAGGATTCACGAAAGACTCCACAGTTCCTTTTAGAGAAAGGCTAAAGATAATGGTTGGGGTGGTTAACCCAGATGATTTCGTCTCAAGTTCTACTGAAAAAAAGCTTTTGCATGCTTATAATGAAAAGCCAGTCCTTTCACGCCCTCAACACAGTTTTTATCAGGTGAAATATCTTGCCTTGTTTCTACTTTGTAGTTGACAATATAAAACTGATGATGTATATGCACTTGATTTCCATTACTCAATTGCTTTTGTACCCTGTGAATTTTCTATTACCAAAATGAGGGTTGTGAGGGCACCACTTTGTTAAATGGCTAGAGTACCCAGTGTCCATGAGAAACCAGTAGGTATGGGGAGTGCAATGAGGAGGTAGACTAATCCAAAAGATAGAAAAGATGTATGACAAAAAACGATGGTCAGTCATATTTATTGGTTCTTAGCAAAGTCATATTTCTTGGCAAATTGATTACCTGAACTTCTGTCGATCAATCCAGAATATGCTAGACTGTTAACACTAGATAGTGATGTACCACGATCATGCGTGTATGTGTAGGATAGAATCTGTTGTGATCTTCCTCTCCTGTCTGATCCAGGGTCCCAATTACTTTGAGATTGACCTTGACATTCATCGGTTCAGCTACATAGCCAGGAAGGGATTAGAAGCATTTCGGGATCGTCTGAAAACTGGAATACTGGATTTGGGTTTAACAATTCAGGTACAGCTTCTGCCCTATTACATTCACATCACTGTTGGGAACTCGGGGGTTTTGAATTTATTTTTATTTGACGCCATCTAATTTTGAGAGAGGGAGAGAGATATAAGACAACTGGTTGGATCATGTGATGATCAGTGCCTTACTGAGACATGTTGTTTTTTGATTTTGAAGAGAGCCAAACAACTACACAACTCCTTACTGAGACATGTTTGGTGTAAGAGCTTGTGCCCTGCTAACTTTGATTGGCTTCAGCAAGTTTCAGTCTCTCTGTCTATCTCTCCCCCTCTCCCTCATAATAGGTTCATGAATTTTCAGTTGCAGTCTACCTAGTTAAGGCTGGTTGGGTCTCCCTGATGCTATTGCAGCCATGCTAACTCTTTTTTGGTTAGATAAACCCAACTTCCCCCCGCCAAAGCTAGGCTCCAGAATTCTACCCCTCCACCTCCCCCCACCACAAAAAAGGGGCTCAAATACTCAACCTAACCTTAGGGTAAGCCCTGGCAGGCCGAGCATCTAGAGTCAATAATTTTATATGAGGAACATCTGGACTAAAGGGCCAGTTGTCAGCGACAATGTTTCCATAGAACAGTCTGGTTCTCTCCATCATATCCAAAGTGTAGATTTCATTGAACCCTCTTATCTTTTTTATATTCAATCTTATTGTTAGAAGTTATCAGCAGTATAACAAAGTATACTTCTTCATTACATCTATGTGGATTTCGACCATTGGGAGCCAAAATTTGCCTTCTTTGCACTTCTACACTAATGTTTCTAAACTGTCTCTATATCTTACACTGTTGGGAACTACAAACAGGCACAGAAGCCCGAAGACCTGCCAGAGAAAGTTCTCTGCTGCGTGCGACTGAACAAGATCGACTTTGTTAATCATGGCCAAATCCCTACAATTGTGACTCTTCCTGATGACTGATTCCAATGGTGGAATGCAGGGTCTGACTTCTATAGTTTCCGACATCTACCTGAGGGGGGAATCTAAATGTCTACTGTGTATAAATGGGAATTCCCTGCAATTCCAGCATTATACAAACACAAGGAAGAAAACATTTTTTTTTCTAAAACAGCATAAGCATATGCTCTTTGATGTTGACCCAACAATGTTATCAATAAAATGTTGTATTATTATATGTTGTTAGTATAACGTCTAGCCTTTTGACAGATTGGGTGTAAATTGTCATACATGAAAGTGATTTCTTTGTTGTCCTCATCATGAATCATGATTCATATGTTTTATTTTTTTGGTTAAACGATCAAGGGTGTACAGATTAAGTTACATATACCTTGACTAAGGATCAAAAGCAGACCATCTACATTAGGACTAAAATATTCATTTGAGGTAAATCCCTCATAGTCCGACCTCAAAAAATTGTTAAGATTCGAACTTAGAACGTTTAGATTTCTTAAAAAGTTCAATATTTCCCTTATATAACGAGTTTTGGAGAAGTGAGTGATAGAAAGTATTATTGACATTTTGAGGAGGTTGATTCCCAAAAAATTCATAGAAAGGGGGTTGTGGGGTGGGGGGATAGGTATACCTTTGTCCTTATTAATTGTGCATTTCATGTTTGATTTGCAAAAAAATAGGAGGGTGAGATTAATGTCACTTTGTCTGAAATACCCTTTACATGTGTATAGGGCAATGGAAGTGGTGCTGGTGGCGAAGTTGGGTAGATGAGTTTTGTTGTGCTGTGACAAGGGTATTGGGTCTTTTACCTCAACCCAATTTTCCTATTTATCTCTTCATATGGTGTATTTTCTAACCCATTGTCTGCAACATGATTTGCGGAAAATACTCTTTTTTGTATGCTGACATATCTAAATATTTCTAGATTCTACAGTAACGAGAGTCTCGTTTATATATCGAGTATACCTTATTAATATATGACACGGACTTAATGACACGATTTATTAGACACAAATTAATAAATAAATTGAGCATGAGTGGAATAGTTTTTGACACATAACTATTGAGACTCGATGCAAACCTTTATCACCCGACCCCACATTACCCTTCTAACGATTAGATTTTCAAATATGGTTATCTGTCTCAAAATTTTCCATCTTATATTGTAGGGTTTCTAAGTAATGTGAAAACTAATAAATTTAGTCGGGGCAATATGTAATTTGGTGATTTTGGATATTGTTGGGTTTGGGGTCAAAGTGGAACCAATCATAGTTGAGGGGATAATATAAAAGGATTAGAGAGAGAGAGAGAGAACACTATATAATTATCCCTCAATCACGTCCTTGCCTCACATTTTCTTAGATAAATTTTGTATTTTTTACATTATAACTTTAACTATGATTATTGATCTCACATTGTTAAGTAAACAGAGAAACAATGTAATTGGTGCCTTATTTCTTACTACCTCCTTCATGTAACTGAGCTCCTGCTTGATATCCTCGAAACGCTGTTCCCAGTACTGCTATCTTCTATCCTGCTGATAGGGAATGAAACCATTCTTTTCCCCTCCGTCGTTCTGACTCTGCACTTCTTCGTTGTGGTCATTCCTGGGGGGTATCTGTGAATCTCCCCCCTGGTCTGGCTATTTTCTGCTTCTTCGTCAACTTCTTTGAGGGGGTTGAGATGGCATTGCTCTCTACGAGGAGGATCATCCGGACCTTCTTGTGTTGGCCGTGCTTCCCGCGGGCACTTCAAGAGTTTCAACAGTTCCTCGTTTTGTCGCAGTAAGCGCTGATTGACGAGGTGGAGGGCCTCTAGCTCGTTGTTCGCTGGGGAGTCCCCCTGTTAAGGGGTTAATCCCTGGGTTGTCCTCCGCTTGTCGGCCGTTGATGTCCTCCTGGTGATCTTGCCTGGGTGGTAGATTGGTTTGACTTCGGCTCATGTTGCGGGTTGAGACCATCAGTCGCTGAAGAGTCAACGTATTTGTAAAAAATGAGAACAGTCGTTTCCACAAACGGCATCAAACTGACGACGTAAAACCACCGATGTAAGCAGAAGTCACGAATGGTGCTATTTCATATGGAACTGAGCTACAAGGCTCGTGAGAATGATTAGTGAATATGTTGGTTATCTGAGATATAATGTATGCGATACAGTGAAAATATAGTGGTTCACCGGCTGGGGAGCCTGGTTAGTCCACTCTTCAATGGAGGCTCTTGCCCCTAGGATCTATATCCCTCTCAAGAATATTTTTACAAGATGCTTTTGATACAAGTAGGGTCCTTTGCCTTTCGATGGAGGCACCATACAACATTTATAGTGCAAATCCTATCTCTAAGGAATATCTAGCGAGATCTTTGCCCTTCACTCGTGGGATTCTCCTTGATTTTAGGGGAGGATCTTGGTTAGTTGATATTTTATGCATTAATTCTAGCTTCCTTCTCTCATTCCTTCTATTATGGGACTCTCGTAGTACATCCAACTGTCCTCACATCGTCTTGGTATTCTCTGGTTTAGGTGGTGCTGATCTCTGGTTCTCTAAGCCTGGTTACCTGAGCTCTGACCTTCTGACCTGACCTGGTGATCCGAGCTGATCCTCGGATTAGTTTTTGGTATCATCAGTTGCCCCCCAGCCCTTGAGTCAAGCGAGCATGGGCAAGGGCTGAGCTGTTTTTAGACCGAGCTTGACAGGCACGTGGCTGATCTCAGTTTGCACGTGCGTAACGTTTTCTGGCGGTTCCTGGCTATCATGGCTTCCTCGATTCCCGCGCACATTTCAACTCCCGTCCTTCAGATTTTAGATGTTAGAAACGGCTATCGGGGCGGTCTTTCTTCTATTCGCCTCCCTCTCTGTGATTTCTTTCCTTTACTTTGTGGTTTCAAGTGTCTTGGTGGCGGCATAGTTTTCGATTCTTCTCCGACGTTTAAGCCTTTTGTACTTGGTTTGAGGGGTAACAATGCTTACTTTCATCAATTTGGTTCCGGGGCTTTGTTCATTGTCTTGCCCTAGCTAGGTACACCCTCCTGCTTCTTTTCGTCTTTTCTCGTTCTGGATACCTCAAATTCGAGGTGATTGCTGTATTTTTGGGCCTACCGGTTCTTTTATTTTTGGAACCGCGATCTCTGTTTATTTCCACTTCCCCACTTTGTGGGCTGGGGCTCGATCGTGAGGATCCTTGGTGTTGGTGGTTTCTATGCTAACCCCATAGTTATTAGGGAGTGTCTGACCAGTGTCCCTCCTCTTTACCACTCTTTTGACCTTCCTATTTCTTGTCCGGTCATGTTCGCCTTTCCTAGAGCAACGCGTTCCTCTCTCAGGGATCCGGTCTGCAGAGGAGGATACCGACTAAGGTGAGGTAGGTGATGAAATTGACAATTTTTCCGGTGTAGATGTCGTGGGCGCAGAGGTGATCGTTGGAGAGTTCCCTTCATCATCCTCTGCCAAGCTTCCGAAACCTGATAAAGGCAAAGGAAAAGCCAGTGGGGTTGGAGTTTCTGATGACACATCATACCTAGGGGCTTCCTATAGACATGCCGAGCTTGTGGGTCCTAGCAAAGTCCAACCTTATTTTATCAAAGTTCTTAGTACCCGTTACGAGTTTCCTGCCGGCGTCCAGCCCTGGTGTCCTAGAGCGTCTACCCTTTATGTCCATCAAGGTTATAAGAGTGTCTGCTTTTTTGAGGCTGCCTTTGAGAATGGTTTACGTCTTCCTCTGAATCCCTTCATCAAGAGTGTCTTGCAGCATTTTAATGTCTGCCCATCTCAGCTGTCTCCCAATTTCTGGGGTATTTTAGTTGGCCTCCTGGTCTTTTTTAAGGATAATGGCCTTGGGGTACCTAACATCCCCTTGCTTTTGGACCTTTTCAATGTTAAGCTGGCTTCCTCTAAGGGCTTCTTGTACATCTGTAAGCGAACCAATGCTAAGTAGATCATTTGCAACCTTCTATCTTCCCACAAACATTGGAAAGAACATTTCTTCTTTATCAGGGGCACCGATTGGGAGTATAACCCTGCTGATGCGACGGATACTCTTGGTATCCCTAGGGCTTGGACTCGTCTAGAGAATTTGGGTGAGTTCCCGCTAGGATGGGTTAAGTCTTGTTTTGGTAGCCTTGTGTTCCTGACTCTGCTCTGCTTGTTTTGTTTCTAGGCGTTCGTCTTAATCTTAGTGCCGAGGACGAAGTGGTGAAGTCCATACTGTCTGAGTGTGGCCGGAGAAGATATTCTAAGCTGATTCAGCCCTTTGTGCTAGATGAGAGAGGGTTTTTCCTTCCTGAAGATCACATAAAAGCCCCACTTCCCTTTTCCGTCGTTGGTCCTGACGAAATAGTAGGTAATCTCCCCCCTCTCTCTCTTTTTTTTTTAAATATCCCTCTTTTCTATCCCTCTGTTGATCGAGCTAATCCGTCCCAGTTTATGCAGGGTCTTTCACTATGAAACCCACTCCTGAGGAGCTTCAAGCTAAGGTAGACTTGTTGAGGAAGAGTGGGAGGGGAGCCAAACGAAAGGCTCAGGTCGGCCATGGGAGCGGTCCCGTTACGCGTGCTAAAATTCCTAGGCCGGAGGGGCCTCTTTCCTTTATGACAACTCAAGAACATGCCCCTACACCTGGCATTCCTCAAGTTCTAACGCCCCTTCCTCCCTCAGATGTTCGACCTTCTTCCGAACCCGTCTTTGGGGGAGACCGAGCTTCTCCTTCCTTGTCAGAGGCTGAGGGGGCTCCAGGGGTGACTTCCCCATTTCGATCCGCCCCTGTATCATACAGCTCTTCTGGGAAGAGTATTGAGCCACTGTATGTACCAGTTAGGACTGAGGGGGCAGAACTGATTAAGGCACGGGAGAGTGAGGATTCCTTCTTCGAGAATGTGGAGCTCGCCGCAGAGACTGTGAGCTCGATTCTTTCTGATTCTGATATCCAGCGGGCCACCTCTATGCATGTTGAGGAGTCCATTTCGCTAGCTCTTTAGGGAGCGGCTACTGTAAACCTTAGTCTTTCCGCACGCCTGCTTAATGTTTTAGCGAAGCTCTTGTTCGACTCTCCTAACTGCTTTTGTGTTTTTAGATGGCTATCCATGTGAAAGGCTTACTGAGGAGGATTCAGTCTTATGAGCTTTCTCCCATAGCCTTGAAGGTATATGATGTCAAGATCGCAAAACTGTCCCTTGAGAATGAGGACCTTAGGGCTCAAGTGCGAGGCCATAATGACCAGATACGGGGCCTTACTGAGCAGGTGGGGAAGCAGACTTCTGACCTCAACGACTCTTTGGCAGCCAAAGATAAAGCCGAGGAGGAGGAGAAGGCGAGCGATAAGCTTAGGTCAGTTAGGGAGGATTTGGAGCTTAAGACCGAGGCTTAGACCAAAGCTAGTCAGGAGGTCTCTAATCTCAAGAGCTCCCTCGAGCAGGCAAGAGGAGATTATCTCACCCTCAATGAGGCGAATGGTAAGCTCTACGAGGAGTTAGAGTGTCTAAAGCCCTTGATTCAACAGAGGGACTGTGAGATTACCGAGTTGAAGGATAAAGCCACTACCCTGTGGGCCTCTGGATGGCTAGCCTTTCAGCGCAAGGCTTCAAAGACCTTTCCAGATCTAGATTTCGGCATTGCTATTTCTACTGAGGAGGAACTGGAGGGATTTGAATCTGACCGTGAGGGCGACTCCATGGCCCTTCCTACTGGAAGCCTCGACGCTCCTGCCCCTTCAGTCATTTTACCAACAGTTGCTTTCTCTGCTGATCTCGTGACCAAAGCCCTCGCCCAAGATTCTTCACAGGACAGGGTAGAGGCTTCCAATGTTAGTGCTCCCGAGGGCTGCCCTCATCTGGGTTCTGGATCTCTACATGCTGACCTGCCGAGCTCTTGTGACTAAGTCTATCCAGTCATAGGACCTCTTATCCGGGTGCTAGGAGATTTTGTACACATACCTCTTTTCTTTGTTGTAATTCATACTCTTTGTACTTTTGATTTAATGATACTCGAGATGTAATTTCTGGGTTAACGTGTGTTGTGTGGTCTTTCCATATTGTTCCCTCTGTTCTGAGAAGTACCTTAGTTTTTCCTTGAATGAAGTCGTCGACATTTGTATGCTAGGCTGAATGCGATCGGTTGCATCGTATTTAATGTTTGGCTTCCCCAAACCTCACTTATTATTATTAATTAGGGAATCCCAAGGTCCGCCGGTTCTGTATTTCCTTCTACGTTCACCTTTTGTTAATCACTCTTGAAGATTCTTGTCTCCGAATTCCTTTCTTGTTCCTCCTTTCGAGTTTCCTTCCCACTCTTTTCACGGATCATGATGGCTATCCCTATTTCGTCTCTCTTTGAAGACCGTTCTTCCTTTGGGTTATACTGGGATTTCTAGTCTCGGTTATTGGTTCCTTTTTTGTTTTCCTCTTCTGATTTGGGAAGGATCAAGAAATGGTTCTTTCAAGAACTGGAACTACCCCTCCGAGCTCCTACTCCGGATGAACCTCCTAACTATCTCTCCCATGGTGAAGTTTGCTTTTTTGAAGATGCCTTTGAGATGGGCCTCCGCCTCCCTATTCACCCTTCTGTTGGCTTACTATGGTCTGCCTCTCTCCTATCTCTTTTCCCGAGGTTGGGCCGCGCTAATTAGTTTCTTCTTGTTCTGGTGCCTTCAGGGTAATGATCAATTCCCATCTCCTGCGGAGTTTCTGTATTTCCATGTTTTGGAAAAAGATGATGTCTCTTGCTTCAGCTGCTTCCGTTGGAGACGTTATTCTAAGCCTCGGTTGGTGTCTGATATCCCTTCCCCTTCCCAGGGGTGGCTCAGTCGTTTCTTCTTTGCTTCTGGAGAATCTTGGAGGTCCACGGAGGATTGTCGACGAGGAAACAGAGTTCCGCGCTCTTGGAGGAAATTTGACCATATAAGTAAGGATGTCGACCACCTTCCTGAATATTTTTTTTTATCGCTATGTTCTGATCTTCTCTTCATCATGTAGTTGCCCCTGAACCAGATTTGTCGGAGGTTATAAGGATTGAGCAAGTGAAGCAGTCCATGCCAATGTCATTTTCAGAACTGATGACGCCTGACAATCTTTTCTTGTTCAGTGTTGTGGCAGCTTCTATTGACTTCCACTTTGATTGCAGTTCGCCCGATCTGTCTTCCTCTGGGTCAGAGGAGGAGGAAGGAGTTGAACTGTCCTCAAAGAGGTGTAAGATAAGTGAATCCCCTTCATCCTCTGATCCTTCTCTTAGCACAATTTTACTTTCTTCGGCAGGAGCAAAACTTCTCAACTCACTCTCAAAAGCCGAGAAGGAGAGAGAAGAGCTAAGGGAAGAGAACGTCCGTCTGAAGGGAAAGCTGGAGGTGTTGAAGAAACGCTTGGAGGACGATTAGACCTTCTTCTTTGTGCAACTTCATTTTAGCTGTAGTTTTTGGATGTAATTCGAATAACCTTTTTTTCGATGCTTTTCTGGATGTTTCATGGCATGCATAGTTTGAACTGCTCCTTTATTTTTAATTCTCTTGATCTGTGTAGTAATTCGTGTTTTTCAAAGTCTAGGGAGTTCATTAGGATTTCCACAATCTTGCCTCTATTTTATGAACTGGATAATGTGTTCTTTTATTGTGAACCAAATAGTTCATCATGAGCTATGGTGCTCTTTATGAACTGAATAGTTCATCGTGAGTTCTGGAGCTATTCTTATTTATGAACTGAATAGTTCATCGCGAGTCTCTGGAGCCCTTTTTTATTTATAAACTGAGTAGTTCATCGTGAGCTTTGGAGCTCTTCTTATTTATGAACTGAATAGTCCATCGCGAGCTCTGGTGCTCTTTTTATTTATGAACTGAATAGTTCATCGCGAGCTCTGGAGCTCTTTCTACTTATGAACTGAATAGTTCATCGCGAGCTCTGGAGTTCTTTCTATTTATGAACTAAATAGTTCATCGCGAGCTCTGGAGCCCTTCTTATTTACGAACTGAATAGTTTATCGCGAGCTCTGGAGCTCTTTATATTTATGAACTGAATAGTTCATCGCGAGCTCTGGAGCTCTTTCCATTTATGAACTGAAAAGTTCATCGCAAGCTCTGGAGCTCTTTTTACTCTGCGTTAGACCATTTACTAACAATTGAATGTTTTATTCGAAAAATTGATTGGTTACAAAAGAGGCTTACTGAAAAAATCTTTTAAGGTGCTCTGCGTTCCGTGAGTGGGGCAGGATTTTTCCATCCTCCGTCTGCAACTCGTAGTTCCTAGGCCTGACCACCCTGGATATAACATAAGGCCCTTCCCAATTAGGTCCTAGCTTCCCATGAGTTGGGTCTTTTCTCGCAAGCAAGAGTTTCCTGAGTACTATGTCTCCAGTCTTAAAGTCTCGGCATCTGACCCTTCTGTCGTAATACCTTGCTATTTTCCTCTGGTATTCCTGGATGCGACGTAGGGCCTGGTCTATTTTTTCATCCAACAGGTCCAAGTTTACTAGAAGTGACTCATCATTCTGTTCTATATCTGAAAACTCCGTTCTGGGTGACAAGAGTCCCACCTCGACCGACGCTACTGCTTCTGTACCGAAGGCCAGGGCAAATGGGGTTTCCTGGGTTGCTGACCTAGTCGTGGTCCTGTAGGCCCATAGGACCTCGGGGAGATATTCTACCTATTTGCCTTTCAAATTTGTCAGCTTGGTCTTCAGTGCTATTTTTATGGTTCTGATGGTGACTTCTACTTGTCCGTTGGATTGAGGGTGAGCCAGGGCAGAAAAATAATTTTTTATCCCGAGCTCAGCACAAAAATTCTTGAACTTAGCATTGTCAAACTGCTTTCTATTATCAGATACTAAGGCTCTTGGAACACCAAACCTGCAAACTATTGATTTTCAAACGAAGTTTTATACTTTTTGTTCAGTGATCGTTGCCAATGGCTCGACCTCTGCCCATTTGGTGAAATAATCTACGCCAAGTATGGCAAATTTGGATTGTCCTACACCGATGGGGAGGGGTACGAGTATGTCTAAACCCCATTGTTGGAACGGCCAAGGGCTCACCACTGAGGTCAGTAACTCGGGCGGTACGTGAGAGATATTAGCATGCTCTTAGCAACTTTTGCATTTTTTAACAACGCTAATGGCGTCTTTGAGCATGGTGGGGCAATAATATCCTTGCCTTAGTTCTTTCCTCACCAAGGTCCAAGCTCCAATATGATTACCGCAGATGCCTTCATGGACTTCTCTGAGTACGTAGTTAGCGTCTTCATCCCCCACGCATTTGAGGAGTGGTGTCGAAAAGCCTCGTTTGTACAATTTTTCTTGTAAGATAAAAAACCTAGCTGATCTGGTTCTTAGTTTAGCGGCATCCTTGGGATCTTCTGGCAGGATTCCATTTTATAGGTATCTCATGATGGAATCCATCCAGTTTGGCTGAGCTAAAATTGGGAACACTTCTCCTCCATCCATTGCGACCGTGGGCTCTGCCAAGTACTCTACTAGTATCAGCCTATCCAAAATCTCCTGTGAGGCGGTGGCTAACTTTGCCAAAGCATCTGCTCGAGAATTTTTCGACCTGGGGACATGCGTGATCTTGACTTGCACAAATTTTTTGATTAGTTCTTGTACTTTTTTCAGGTATAAGACCATCTTCTCGCCCCTAGCTTCATAAGATTCTTCTATCTATTTTACCACAAGTTGAGAGTCACTGCAGACCTCTAACTGCTCCGCCTCCATAGAGTAAGCGGGATTGAGCCCGACAATAACAGCTTCATACTCGACCTCGTTGTTTGAAGCTTTAAACCCAAATCTGAGTGCGTATTCAACATCTATTCTATCTGGGGAGGTCATAATTAGGCCGACGCCACTTCCTTGGGCGTTAGCAGCTCCGTCTACAGAAAGTTTCCAGACAGGGAGGTCAGGCACTAGCCGCGTTGCCTCTTTGGGTGTAGCCGTTGTGAACTCTGCAATGAAATCTACCAAAATCTGTCCTTTGACGGCTGTTCTCGGCTTGTATCGTATATCGAATTCGCTGAGCTCGATGACCCATTTGACAAGTCTTCCTGAAGATTCTGGTCTGTGCAGTACCTGCTTTATTGGCTGTTCTGTAGGGATTTCTATCGTATGAGCTTGGAAATACGGTCGGAGCCTCCTAGCTGTCGTTACTAGAGCCAAAACTAATTTCTCCATTTTTGGATATCTCTCTTCTGCCCCCCTCAGAGCTCTACTGCATTAGTAGATCGGCTGCTGAGCTCTATCTTAATCCCTAACCAGTGTCGCGCTGGTTGAAAAATCCGAAACCGCTAGGTAAAGGGTGAGTACCTCCCCGTCCAAAGGGTTTACCAATATGGGAGGGGAGCTCAGGTACACCTTTAAAGTCGCGAACGCTTCTTCACACTTATCATCTCATCGGAAGGCCTTTTTTAAGATCTGAAAGAAAGGCTGACATTTATCACTCAATCTGGATACGAAGCGGTTCAAGGCGACTATTCTTCTAGTTAAACGCTGGATCTCTTTTATGTTTGAGGGGGGTTGCATATCTAACACCGCCCTTACTTTCTCGGGGCTAGCCTCTATTCCTCTACTATTAACGATGAAGCCCAAAAATTTTTCTGCCGAAACTCCAAATGCACATTTGACGGGATTGAGTTTCATTTTGTATTCTTTCAAAATTTGAAAAGATTCAGCTAGGTGCTCTACATGAAGCTTTACTTTGAGTGATTTAACTAACATGTCGTCGATGTAAACTTCTATGGAGGTCCCAATTTGCTTTTGGAACATCCTATTTACCAATCGTTGGTAAGTGGCTCCCGCATTTTTCAAACCAAACGGCATGACCTAATAACAATATGTGCCCTACTCAGTCACAAAAGAGGTTTTCTCCTGATCATTCTGGTCCATTCTGATCTAGTTGTATCTTGAGAAGGCGTCCATGAAACTGAGTAGCTCGTGTCCTGCTGTGGCGTCCACGATGAGGTCGATCCGGGGTAAGAGGAAGTTGTCCTTTGGACATGCTCGATTAAGGTCTGTGAAGTCAATGCAAAGCCGCCACTTGTCGTTATTCTTCTTAACGAGTACCACATTTGCTAACCATACTGGATAATCTACCTCCCTGATGGCCTTCGCAAAGAGGAGTTTTTTGACTTCCTCGTTGATAGCCTTTTGCCTTTACGGGGCGAAGCTCCTCCTTCTCTGCTTAACCGGCTTGCAGGTAAGGCTTACACTGAGCTTATGCGTAATGACTGCGGGGTCTATGTCTGCCATGTCTTCTTGCTTCCAAGCAAAGACATCGGCATTTTCCTTGA
Source organism: Ilex asprella (assembly GCA_023539305.1). Classification (NCBI taxonomy): domain Eukaryota; kingdom Viridiplantae; phylum Streptophyta; class Magnoliopsida; order Aquifoliales; family Aquifoliaceae; genus Ilex; species Ilex asprella. The sequence goes on along the minus strand of CM042185.1, from coordinate 49,401,653 downwards.
GGAAACGAATGAGGAGATCTTTGATTTCTGCATTTAACTTGGATCCCACATAGACGAGATGCTCCGGCTCTCCGTCGAGCTGTACGGGCTCTAGGTCCTCTGACGGTGTTGGCTTGGTATCCAGCTCATCCCTCATATCGAGCTCATCTAACTCAATATTTTATACCTCTTTCTTTTTCACTGAGGCCATATAACACTCTTGCGCTATACGTTGGTTTTCGTGGACCAGTCCAATCCCGTTTTTTGTCGGGAACTTCACTACTATGTGATAAGAAGAAGGGATGGTTTTTATAGAGTTGAGTGAGGGTCTGCCTAGCAGCATGTTATAGGTGGAGGGTGCCTCAACTACCAGGAACTTGACAGTCATCGTAGCCTGACAAGAAGGGTCCCCCAGGGTGAGTATGAGTTGGATGGCCTCAAGGGGTAACACCCTTTCCCTTGCGAATCCTAGCAAGTGGGCGCTCACCGGCTCCAATTTCTCCCTCCCTATATCCATCTTATCGAACGTCGGTGCGAATATGATGTCGGCCGAACTTCCATTATCCATCAGGACTCGATGGACCGTTCTGTTTGCCACCACAGCTCTGATCACTAGAGGATCATCATGGGGATGCTGGCATCCTTCTAGATCAGAATTCGAGAAGGTAATGGTCGTGTCGAGGAGCGGAGTCTTGGATACAGTTCCGACCTCTAGGGTTTCTCCTGATCTCATTCTTCTGAGGTGGGCTTTCTTTGTAGTGCTGGATTCTCCTCCCCCGGTAAACCCTCCCGATATGACCCTGATCTCTCCCAGAGGAAGCTGGTGTTGTGCTGGCATTTGTTGCTGAGGTGGCGGAGGCGAGACAGCTCGGTCCTGGTTGTCACGGGCTACAAAGCCACGTAACTGCCCTCGCTGGATTAGGAACTCGATCTCCTTTTTCAACTGAATGCAATCATCAGTGTGATGACCGTGATCCCAGTGGTAATCACAGTATTTTGAAGGATCTCTCTTAGTTGGATCCACTTTCATTCGGGGTGGCCACCTTAAGAACTTCTAGTGTTGTACCTCATAGAGGATCTGTGATATGGCTGCGGTAAGTGGTGGGAACTCCTGAGGTACGTATCTATGCTACAGGCTTGGACGCAGAGGACCTAGGCGATCTCTAACGTCTCCCCTCCTCTTGGGAGATGAATCTATATCTCTTCTTGGAGACCTTTCCCGTCTCCTTTCTTTCTCCCTTCTGGGACTTCGGTCCTTTTTCTTCTCTTCGTGCCTTTTATCTTTCTAGGTAGAGGAACTCTTTGCCTTAGAAAGGAGGGTTTCTTCACCATTTATGCATTTTTCTGCTTTGGCTAGCACCTCCGCCTTGCTGACTTGGGGGTTCTTGGAGATGGAAAACATCAAATCTTTAGATTGCACTCCCAGCCTGGCTATGAAAGCGGTGATGGCAAATTTCTAGTCTGGGAGGTCTACCTTTAATGACTCTGAATTAAACTTTTGGATGTAGGACCTCAGGTTTTCCTCGGGCCCTTGTTTCACATTTAAGAGATCATAGCTTGGCTTCCTGTAGATTCGGGCCCCTATAAAGTGGGACACGAAGGTCACCGAGAGCTTTTTAAATAACGAGATGGAGGCCGGTGGGAGTCTGTTAAACCACGCGAGAGCAAAACCTTTTAATGTGATTGCAAAGGCCCTACAGCGCACAGGGTCTTGATACCCATGCAGCTTCATTTGGTTCTTATATGTATTAAGATGATCTATGGGATCTTTTGTTCCATCAAAGGAGTCTGTTTGCGGCATTATGAATTTTGGAGGTAGAGGAAAATGTAGTACCCCGGTAATAAAGGGGGATTTTGTCTGCTGAACCAAGGCGTCCATTGTAATTGGTGCCTTATTGCTTACTGCATCCTTCATGTGACTGAACTCCTGCTTGATATCCTCGAAACGCTGTTCCCAGTACTGCTCTCTTCTGTCCTGTTTATAGGGAATGAAACCATTTCTTTCCCCTCCGTCATTCTGGCTCTGCACTTCTTCGTTGTGGCCATTCCTGGGGGGGTATCTGTGGATCTCCCTCCTGGTCTGGCTATTTTCTGCTTCTTCGTCAACTTCTCTTAGGGGGTTGAGATGGCATTGCTCTCTATGAGGAGGATCATCCGGACCTTCTTGTGCTGGCCGTGCTTCCTGCGGGCACTTCAAGAGTTTCAACAATTCCTCGTTTTGTCGCAGTAAGCGCTGATTGACGAGGCGGAGGGCCTCTAGCTCGTTGTTCGCCGGGGAATCCCCTATTAAGGGGTTAATCCCTGGGTTGTCCTCCGTTTGTCGGTCGTTGATGTCCTCCTGGTGATCTTGCCTGGGTGGTAGATTGGTTTGACTTCGGCTCATGTTGCGGGTTGAGACCATCAGTCGCTGAAGAGTCAACGTATTTGTAAAAAATGAGAACAGTCGTTTCCACAGACGACGTCAAACTGACGACGTAAAACCACTGATGTAAGCAGAAGTCACCAATGGTGCTATTTCATATGGAACTGAGCTACAAGGCTCGTGAGAATGATCAGTGAATATGTTGGTTATCTGAGATATAATGTATGCGGCACAGTGAAAATATAGTGATTCACCAGTTGGGGAGTCTGGTTAGTCCACTCTTCAATGGAGGCTCTTGCCCCTAGGATCTATATCCCTCTCAAGAATATTTTTACAAGATGCTTTTGATACAAGTAGGGTCATCTGCCTTTCGATGGAGGCACCATACAACATTTATAGTGCAAATCTTATCTCTAGGGAATATCTAGCGAGATCTTTGCCCTTCACTCGTGGGATTCTCCTTGATTTTAGAGGAGGATCTTGGTTAGTTGAGATTTTATGCATTAATTCTAGCTTCCTTCTCTCATTCCTTCTATTATGGGACTCTCGTAGTATATCCAGCTGTCCTCACATCGTCTTGGTATTCTCTGGTTTAGGTGGTGCTGAGCTCTGGTTCTCTAAGCCTGGTTACTTGAGCTCTGACCTTCCGACCTGACCTGGTGATCCGAGCTGATCCTCGGATTAGTTTTTGGTATCATCATAAACAATTCCATAGTATAAAATGTGAAGCGAGATTAGAAACATAGGTTGAGGATTTAGGTTATAATTTGTCAAACGGTTAAAATCCAAACTCACGTCGTTTAGCAAGGAACCATAACAACAACCTCTTAATTTCTTTATCAAGTCTTTGATCGGCTCAAATGTTGGACCAGAAAAAATAAGGGGTGGGGAGGAGTAAAGTTTAAGTGCATATGACACAAAAAGAAAATTTGATTTCGATAAGACTTAAGTTGATGGAGTGGTTGAAGAGTAAGCGTTTAGGACCTGGGATTCTACTACTCTCCTTGACTTGTATTAGTAAGGTGCTTTTCATGTAAAAGCTCTTCATATTACAAACTCTTATTTCGAAGGATGTTCTGATTAGCTCGTCAGGTGCTGCTGTGTAGGTAGAACTAGAAGTACTTTTCTTGCTTTGGAAATTTGTTCCCTTATTTCTTCTTCATATATAACAAAAAGATAAAAATGTTCTTTACTTTGAACAAGAAATGTTAAAAGAAAACTTTTTCCCTGTAAGTAAAAAAAAAATTAAATAAAAAGGAATTTATGACTAGAAAGAATTACATTTGCCAAGCATTTCCAACAACAACAGAGGAGCTTTGGGCACCACCGAAAATTTTCTTTTTCATCACGCCTTAAAGCTAATTAGTTTTTCAAAGGAAGGATCAAAATTTCATTTTAAAACGATCAAAATGTTATAAGCATTTCTGTTTCTAAAAAAATCGAAATTCTAATATTTCGAAATGTGTCATAATGTTTTAAAATATTTTGTAATATTTCAATGCATTTACAATTTTTTATTTTTTTATTATATTTTCGAAATGAGTTGAAACATTTCTGATACGGTCGAAATGTTTCCGTTTCCTAAGTGACCGAAACAATGCAATGAATTTTTTTTTTGATCTTTGCTTCAAACCATTTGAAAGCAGCTCTGTTTTGCCCCATACATTTATCAATTCATCATTCAAAATCGTCTCAAATTATTAGTCACTTTTGCTAATGATCCCATTTTCTTATTTGTACGCATATTATGTTGCACAGTTTTTTTTCCCAGAAATTATATTGCAAAAACATTTTTGAGAAGGTATTTTGCACAATTTTTGTACCTTCTTTTTCTTCCTTTTTTTTTCTTTAGGTACAGAGCAGAGCAAAAACCTTACAAACTTTGAGCTGCCTATGAGTTTGAAGGACATTAAGAGGGCAATAAAAACATCACAGCCACAAAGCCCCTGCAACATTCCCTCTCTGGGTTTGGAGACTGCACTTCCAGTTCCTTTGCATCTCACTAGTCTGCATAAACAAAAACAGAATTATTGACTTCTACATGCTGCAAAGTACCCCTTATTGCAGTCTACACATATCTAAAATGGCATCCCAAGTGTAACTTGACATGGGGTATGTGAATGAATTCGGGCATTAGTCCCAAAACAGGGAAGGGAACGAAGAAGAAGAAACAAGAAAAAGAAAAAGAAACGACACCACAGAAACCTAGTTTGACAATAGTATAAGACAAAATTTCAGATGAGAGTTTCTTGTACCTCTATAGAAACGGGATCTAGGAGCAGCTTGTTGGCTAAGACTTTCTTGTCTTCCCTCAATTCTATGTGATGGTAATTGCAACGGTCCAGAGAATCTAACTCTTTTGAGTTGATCACTATAATCCTGACATATTTCAATCAGGAAATGGGGTTCAACAGCGTAATCAAACTGTATGTTCTCACCCAAAAATAAAATAACATAAAACAAAAAGGTCAAAAAAGGAAAGTTAATTATCTGTTTCTTAGTTCCTACTTTGGATCAAACCAGAAACATTTTGTAATAATATTGGAGTGCACACTACACCAGTATTTTTGCAACAATTAGGATTATGTTTCTGAATTGGTTTGTAATAATATTGGAGTGCACACTGCACCAGTATTTTTGCAACAATTAGGATTATGTTTCTGAATTGGATACTCACAGGCATAACCACAAAGAGGAAGATACCTGCCCCATTTTCCATCCTAGCAGACTATTTGTGGAATCTATGAAAAGATAACTTACCACTGATAATTCTTGAGAGTCGTATAAATTAGAGGAATCAAAAGAATCTGGTCGATAGGGATGACTTTGTTGCCTGCGCGTTGCACGCATTGCAATCTCATCATTGCCTCTTGAATCATTGTAGAACCGGCTTGAAATATCTTCATTTTCTTGCCCTTCTGAGTCCAAAGTATCCTGTGCCTGTAGTACACTTGATGGCTCTAATGCACCAAAATTGTGACTCCTTGAAATGGTCTGAGTGAATAATCTAGTTGATGCAGCACCCTGTTTTTGCCTCTTTGCCCACGCAAAGCCACTTGATGGTGTAATTTGTATTGGGACTGAGCGTACACTGTCCACTTGAGATACCTCTGTCCCTTGAGAAGCCTCTGACACTGTATCATATGATGACTTCAGTGATCCCCTACATACAGTGGCTCCTTTTCCTTTAGGATAATGTGCATTGGAACCTTTATGTCTATAAGTGACCTGAATATTGGCCTCCACCTCCTTCACAGATGAAAGTAGGCAAACAAGTGTGAAAAGGCTTTACACTATAGCAGTTAAGAATGGAGAGTGGGTGGAGACAAGCACGCACGCACACATACACACACACAGATAGAGATAGAGTGACCTCTGTTGGTACCACTTTACAGAAAGTGCTTGGTTCTTGCAAAGGTTTACGGACTCTTCTAGGATTTCTCGAAACTCCAGATTCCCGGACTGTAGTGCCAACATTTTTCCTGGAATTCAAGTGGTACTTCAATTGAAATATTCAATGTAATAGCTATAGAAATTTGTACGACTCATGAAGATATTATCTACCATTCCTTTTACCGAAAGTAGCCTAATTCGTGCACTTTTTTCGCAATGATTTCTTGATTCCTTGACTAAATTTTACCCATCCTGCTTCACAAATTAGACAGTTTCTTTGTTCAAACTTGGTGGCATAACCCACACACTCAATTCCAGGGTTGGAACCAGATTAGAACAAAAGCATGGTATGAAAGTTAACTAGGAATTAGCAAAAGGACTAAAGTTAAACAAGAGCAAGTGAATTTGTTCCACAAATATGGCAAAGGCATATAGCAAAACTGATAGAAATTGTAGGAGCACTTAAATATGTATGATGTAATTGAATTGACTGCCTGCACCCATAAGGATCCGTAGACAGGTTCAACCTCAAAGTTCTATTTCATACTTTATTCCTGAACGCTGAAATTCTTATTGCAAATGTGTAGGTGTGTTGTGCAGAAACCTAGCAGTCCTCAAGTACTATATTCCCCATAGCTTTTCCATGAATATGGATTAAGATGTCTCACCTTCGTGCTTCCTCACGGAACTTTGCATCAATCTCTTTGTTAGGTGGGTACTTTGGTAAGCTCGATGGATCACACGCATAAGGCTTCGTTGTGAAATACTGGGAAAATGTATAAAACACATTCAATAAGACAGCTAACCGTAACTAACAAAATGATATTTCTAGAGCATTCATAAGCAAGTGGCACAATGAAATATGTGGATGTTTAGGGTGGAATCAACCAAGTCCAGCAAAAAGGTGGTATCAACTAAGTCCAACAAAAACAGAGAGTAAATAGTAATTGAGAAATTTTTGGGAAAGTAGTCAACAATGAATTACAAAAGTGAAATAGTTTATTAGAACATTGGTTTTTACATGACTGCAATAGTTTGCTGAATTGATGTTATCCTCACAATTAACAATTATTTGTTCCCACTTGTCCAAAATGATTACCTCAGAATCAAGGGCAGATGATGTAGTCCCGCGATTGGAAGGATCAATGGCAAGAAAAGTTCCTATAAGGTTAACAGCAGTTTTTGGAAATTCTTTACACCTCTCTCGAAGAGTACTTTCATAAGGATGCTGGGGTTTGAACATTGTCGCAAGAGGAAGTTTAGACGTTTTCCAGTACTCATCAGGTGGAGAACCGCAAAGCTTGAAGATTTTGTGCAATTGTTCGACCTGCAGATGCAAAAAACAAACAAACATACAAAGTGTTTATTACTAGTATAAAATGAAAATGAATTAATAGAAAAAAAAGAGACAAATATCAGTGATAATCGATACGCTTATCACACCATAAAGTTAGAATTTAATATCAGTCTGTCAAAATCCATAATTGTAAAGAACTTGGCTTCAATAGTTGTAAATAGTTATCACCTTTCCATAAGCAAAAAAGGATGCATGGTGTAGCATTTTACATTCTGCAGAATTCGGTCAAGGGATTTTAGTCTTGAAATCCAAATAACATAGAGCTTGGCTGATGGAAAAGTAGAAATGTGTGGTTATGCATGAAGCAAATTCTGCGAGAACATAAATGAGAAATTTCACGAACTCTACTAGTTACTTTATGAAGCCCCTTTTGAATGGATCATAAACACATGTAAGGGTGGAAAAGATGTCAAGGCAAAAATGCATGAGGCACTACAACCAAGGCCCACCCCAACCCAAACCATTTCCCCCAAAAAAGGATAAAAGAGAGAAGGCTGACTACACCAACTATAATATATATTAGATGGTTCTATATCTGGCTTTCCTAAATAAATCTTTCCCCTAGTATTGATGATGAGGATTGGGTTGGAATAGGATAAATGATGATGATTTATTTAGATATTCTAAACTGATTTTATCTTTTAGTAGTAGCGCTTGGTTAGGAATCTTTGATTTCAGGGTTTTTGAGTTCCCTATATAAAGGGGCTGATTTTATTATTTCTAGGTAGACTTGAGTTATTGAATAATATGGAGAATTGTTTTTCCTAAAATTCTAATTTCTCATCCCCTTATTCCCTTCTCATCTCCTTTCTTCTTCTCCTCTCATCCCAATTTCTCTTCCTCTTGACCTACATCAAGTATCACAACTATTACAATCTACATCAATTGACCAAGCTGTTTGTTTGGAAATAGTGTCCTTTCGGGGACATCCAACAATACTGGAATGATATCGAAGAAAAGGTGAAGAAATTAGTAGTTGATTTTGAGAAGGAACTAACCTCAGTTCTCCCTTTGAGTATTGGCCTCCCAATGAAAAGCTCAGCAAATACACAGCCCACACTCCACAAATCCACAGACGCCCCATAATTAGTTGACCCCAATAAAAGTTCAGGAGGACGATACCACAAAGTTACTACACGACTGGTCAATGGTTGCTTGTTCCTTACACTAAGGAAATTTGCTAGACCAAAATCTGCAATCTTCAAAATGCCTTCATTATTCACCAAAATATTGGATGCTTTAATGTCTCGATGCATTACTCCTCGTGAATGGCAGTGCTCAAGCCCACATAGTAGCTGCCGCATATAGCACTTGATCTACACACCAGAAACAAGGTCAATCTAATGTTCTAGAACCAGATGAAGCACCAGATGTAATTTTACAACCTGCGCATCACTGAACTTGATGTCAGGACTTGATAATAATCCCGAGAGATCATGTTCCATGTACTCGAAAACAAGATATAGGCTACATGATAATCGTGAAGTAATTATCCCTTCCAGTTTCATAATATTTGGATGGTCAAGCCGGCGTAGAATTGTTATTTCTCGTGCCATAAACCTGACGCTTTCTGGTTGGAAATTGTCAAACCGCACCTTCTTTAGGGCAACCATCCTACTCGTTTCAACATCTCGAGCACGATAGACACTGCTGTACGTACCTTGTCCAATCTACATAGAAAGGAACAAATCAAAAAGAATTTTGTTCAGAAATACTAGAGAGTATAAGCCCATTACATGACAATATCACCACTACAAGCTGTTTGGTAAAGAAAGTGAAACTAAACACATAATAATTCAGAATGCAGTAAAATCCATCATAATTACCACTAACACCACCACCAACATCATCATAACACAGCATATCCCCACACAATTTTCTACCAGTTGTTGTAAGATCAACCAACCTCAGAATTCAGAAAGTAATTTCCTAAAAGAGCAAAGTTCTAAATTCTCTTCTCAAGAAACCCTATGTTCAAATGTGAGCCACAAAACTAAAAATAATTCCCATTGCTCAATCTTATACTGGCTTCACCGCTGTTGTTCAAATAAGAATAAATTCTATCCAAAAACAACAAATTTCAGCCTAAACAATATAAGAACAATGACATAAACACTTGATGGATGTTGATCTATGTGCGATGACCAACCTAGGAAAAGTTAATCAAGAAATAAGAAAAAAGTAAAGAGTATAAAACCAAATGTGCAAACTTGAAACATTGGCTACCTTTTCCAATCTCTCGAATATGTCGGACCTCAGGGGCAACCATCCCTCGATGGCTTCTCCGGCAACAGCACTGAGCCACGCCGGCCACCCTGCAGCAACATGTTCTCCTTCCGTTAACCTTCCAAACCTGAAGCTAAAAGCAGCCCTTTTCTCAGAGTTCCCCTTCTTTGACGACTTTGATTTCCCCAAATCACGAATCCTAGGAACTGATTCCTCCTTCTCTTTATCCTTTTCAGATTCTTCCTTTATCTTCTCCAAATGCACAAACCCGCCTTTAATTTGCAACGAGGAATCCAAATTCCCTACCCCATTGTCCCTCCCAGTCACCGAAAAACCGAAATCAGGCGACTCTGATCTCGCCTGTTTCGAGCTAACGCAACCCATCACTCCCAACACCCATCAAAAATGGATCAAAGTAGGGAAGCCCCAGATCGACCCAGATGGGGAAAAGGGTGAAGGATTGGGGAATCCCCTGACATTAACTCGTTGGGTTGGCGTTAACGCACAGGGTTGATTGCCCATAATGAACAAAACATCCAGATACGGCGGTTATTTTTGGGCAAAAGTTGTGGGGAGAGTCAAAGATTATCCGTTTCTCTTTCATTTGTGTCTTGCGAGATATGCGGAGGAGAGAGGATTTAAAGGGAGAGAAACTGTTTGCGTCAAAGTCTCCGGAGGGAAAGAGAGAGAGATTCGTGGGTCCAAATTGCTTCATCTTTCTAGTTTGTCTAGTGTTTTGCAAAAGAAGCTATGTATGACAGACAAGACACACACACACACCTACAGAGAGAGAGAGAGAGAGGTTACGAAGTGCAGTTTAATTTCCGTTTGCTGGTTTCGTGCAACAGAGAGAGGAAGAGGGATGGAGGGAAAAAGGTAGGAAGCGGTAGACGGGGTCCAATGGTAGTTGTAGGCCAACTGCTCAACGACTCACCTCACCTGCAGGTCAGAAGAGAAAAGCGAAGAGAGTTCGTATGAGTGTAACTAAAGAAGACGTATAAGCATGTGGACCCCTCAAAGTCGTGGGCCTCATTTGACCCAAGTACCTCTATAATTGACACTTTGAACTACTACTCATACTTTCATGCTGACCTATTTCTTCTCTTATTGGGCCTTGAAGCTCCTAAAAAGATGTATCTACAGTTCTTGGGCGAATTGCACTTTACGCCCTCAATTTTTTTAAAATTCTCATTTTATGCATTCAAATATTATATTTTTTTATATTACACCCTCAATATATTAAAAGTATTGCAATGTGACCATTTTTCATTAGTTTTTCCGTCAGAGTCAATGGACTGACTTTTAACAAAAAAATAACAAAAACTAATTAAAAAATCACATTACGACAGTTTTGATATATTAACATTCTAATATGAAAATTTTAATTTTAAAAAATGCAAAATAAAAATCTTAAAAAAAAATTGAGGATGCAAAGTGCAAAAAATCCAAAGTTCTTTGATAGGTTGTCTTGTGTTTAAATTATGTTAGAATTCAGATCATGTATAATTAATTTCAGTTCAACTTATTTATTGAACAAATTTATCGAGTAAATTGGTTACTCTACTGTCCCATTGTTTTTTTTCCTTGGGTATGAATCAAATTCAAAGTCCCCACCAATTTTTTTTTTTTTAAGTAAGTTCCCACCAACTTGAAACGACATTAATTGGGTAATTATAACAAATATTATGATAGCTTCGGCTCGCTTCTAACATCTAAATTTTAGTTGATGACAAGTCTACCTTACAAACTTGATAGGATCAAGCAAACTCTCTCTCTCTCTCTCTCTCTCTCTCACTCCACAGAAGAAAATGGTTGCATAAGACATGTTTTGTTCGAGAAATATGTAACCAATCTTTTGACAGAAAAATATGTTTGTCATAAGAAGGCTGCAAAGTGCCAACCTATAGCCCAAGATGATGAGGAAAGGGAGTGAAAAATAAGCCTAATCATTCTAATATTGTATTCAGTTTGATGGAAAGTTGGATTAATGAAAAATGGGATAAAAACAAAGATTTTTCATTGTTTAGCTATAAAGAAAAATAGGAGGGGAAGTAAAATTGGTGGAAAAGTGTTTCACTCCCAAAAGCGAGAGAGAAATTGAAGACAAACTACTTTTTTTGTACAAATTAACTTTTTCGTCCTTAAATATACTTTAAAACATTATGCCATAATTTCAAGAGTAAATTATACTTTACCCTCCTGAACAAAAAATAAAATAAAAAAGGAACAGATTTTAGTCACGACTATGATGAACATTATTGCAGTCATCTATCTTGCTAACCACATACCCAAAGGGTGCAAATTTGAACGAATCAATATAAACTAAATTTGAGACTAAGACATAATTTCAGTACTTTTGGACATATTCCAGTCAAAATCTTGGATTTTTGGGACTTAATCTGAATTCTGTTTCAAATTGAATAGCTTAAAAATCAAATCTCAAATAGATCCAATTTCAACTCAAAAAACTGAATTCGAATTGTATAATCCATGCTAAAATAGATCAAATCACCCGTTCGTAACAAAATTATAGTTGGCTCGATACATGTGGTTTGCATGTGATTATACACATTCAGAGTTTATGTTGCCATCACAAGTGATCATAAATAACTGGGATTTGTTTCTACACCATTAAGGGCAAAATAGAAAGATAGTCCTATGTTTCTTTACCATTCTTTTCTCAACAACTTGGTCCAACCATGCAGCAAATTGGCAAAGTGAATCCCAACTAATGCATTTTGGTGTATCCCAGCTAATGTGTAAGGATGTAGGAATAGAGAAACAAATATGTTTTATGTGCAAGTGCAACTTCTGGACAAGTTTTCCCCCACATGCAATGCACATGCCGATCGAAAAATTATCAACATCACCAACTACATTATGAATGCCAGAAGGTGCAGCTACCTGCATTTCCTGCCAAGATTGAAGGGGTATGGGAAGGCACATCTTTAGTGCCCTTTCCCTAGCAGCAACAGATGTGGTTCCAACCTCAAGGCATGACTGGTGTGGAGTCTGGACTAACTCTTTTCTCTCCATGTGTAGTTTAATCAATTTTGACCTTTGGAGTAGGAGTTTTATTCATCCTAGCTTGTGAGCCTTTAGGTGGTTAAGAAATTCTAGGCTTTGGCTTAGTAAGATGCATGACTTAATTTTTGAGGCTTTGGATTGGTTATCAACATACCACCAATGCAATTTTGTAGTCACACACGGTGCACAAAGCAGTTTTCTCATCAACTGCAAATAAGCAAGCAACCTTAGCCAGTAAAACCACATCTTTTATTTTTGTAAAAATGAAAGAAATAGGTTAAGCATATTTCTTGGGGTTGTTAGTTGCCGCTTCACACTAAGTCGTTTAAGTATCCAGCAATCCATCCAACAACATGATATACTTCATTTTCTAAATCTACATCTCATTGCTATTGAAACAAATTGTCAATCTAGTCGTTCAACTTAAAAGACTTGAATCATTGAGGGATAGAGCTGTTGGATCACTAGAAGGATTCAAAGATGGGCATTCTTACTGTGACCAAGTTATCCAACCCAAGAAAGTAAATATGTAAAAAAGTACAGAAGAACTCACAGCTTAGTTTCAAAAAAATATGTTGATGAGACAGCCATGCCTTCCACATCATAAGTGCGGATGAGTCTCTGTCTCTTGCCAGGTGATTCAAGCCAACAGAACTCCAAATGGAAAGGCTTGTACTCTCGCACGCACTTTGCCACGTCACATGGGCATCCCATGTACATGCCCCCTGGCAATAAGGTAATCTGAAACCCGCCATCAAATGTGACCACGCTCTCAGATATGGTACCCGTCCAATGTACATTAGTTGTAACATCACGTCCTTTGGATGTAGAAGTTATATCCTGCTTATTTGTGGGAATGTGAACAACCAGAGAGATGTGCATAATACACCTTGTTCTAAGATTCAGAAGTATTTCTATTACAGCACACTTTAACATCGATGCATCACAGGTAGCATGATTATTCAAGAATATTTTTAAGCTCTACATTATCAAGAAGAATGAAGCAACTTGGGTTTATCAATTTTCAAAGATGGATTTATTGCAGGGAGTGTTCAAACCTGGATTAAGTGGCCCTCATCGTCAATCTCAATTAGAGCGGTTGTATCAGCTTCATCAACTGTCGCTCCATAAACACCACTGCGCTTTGTAAGGGAATGGCCTGTCCATTTACCAAGATATGGTACAATCCTGTCTATATTGTCCTGGGTTCAAACAAGAAAATCAATATCAGAGAAATAGTACTTTAAGGATAGGAAGGAATTATAGTGGTGACAGGTGAGTGTTCAAATGAAGCAACAAAAAAGAGAAATACTTTCCCATGTGGCCATTGAACTTACCTTAAAATTGTTAAGGGGCTGATAAACAAGCACTTTACCACTTCTTTCTTCAAGGAAGATAATAATCATCTCTAGAATCCCCTTTGGGTCCATAATATGGAATGCTCTTACTCTCACATCTCCCTTTAATGAATAAAGGCAATTCTCACATACAATAGAAGGCTGAGGAGAGGGAAGCTTTAGATTTCTGCATAGTGAAAAGAAAAGCAAGAGTAAGAAACATATAATGACAGTTAAAAAAATCATAGTGAAAAAGAAAACAAGAGCTCACACAGATCGGTATAAATGTAAATATATGCCATCATAAACAGCAGTACTATAATTTAATTGATAGAGAGAAGCACATTTTACATCAAGTTTTTCTTGTGAATATAAGAAAATTAACCTAATTTGCATTCCTTGTAACTATTAGCACACCACGATTTATTGCCGCTGTCATCAACACCACATTTGCTGACAATAATGATTAAAAGTTACATGCCACTTGTAATCACACAGAATGTCAGGCCACACATGATTATAAAGTCTCAATTTTTTCTCACCTTCAGTGAAGATTTTAAGCAATCTATATTAGTGATGAACAGGGCAAAAATCCCATTCTTCCTAATAGGTATTACTTCTTGACTACCTCTATTTTTAGACCGAAAACCACTTCAAGGGCTAGTGGCTTATCATAAGCCCCATTCATGCTATTTCGTGAATTTCTTATTAAGAAGTTTCAGCAGCCCAAACACAAAACAAGCAGCTTGGAAACATTTCCATCAATAGAGGCAAAATTAATAGCCGAAGCTGAACTGTTAGTTCCAAGGTTGAAAACTTATAAATTCATTCATCAATAGCAGTGTCTTTAAAGAGAAAATGCACTCACTTGGGTGACTTTTCTCCAGTGTCATCTTCTCCCAGCACCCCTTGTCTTAAGGCAGTTTCTAACATGCCAGCTGTCTGGTATCTTAATGAAAATGCCTTCTCTTTGGGAAAAAAGCCAATCTGCAAGCTAAATTAGATGGATAGGCAATCAACATTGAAAATTCAAAAAAGTCATGCAATTTACTCTCCAAGCTATTTCTCCGTGAAAACTACCATTTCAAGTATCAAAGGGGTTCACCTGTTGGTATTTGTCCACAGTAAACATGTTGGTTTCTTTGATTTTGTACTCTGCCCATTCAGGTTCACAATCATCTCCCGAAATTGAAAAGCTTGATGGAGGTTGTTTGATGTATAACCTAAAAATTTTAAGCATCAAGTTACTTGACTGTTTTTTGTTTGAACTGGACAGTTAGTTGACTGTCAGAGTGAGAAAAAGTCCAAAACATCAACAAACCAATGACTCTTGATAATCTGTTGAGGAAATGTTCTAAAACCTCAAAAAATGGCACGCTTTCTCCCTGTTTTTTCTGATAAGAAATAATAAATAGCACTAAAGGCAACATGTGGCAGCACAATCCCATTACTCATGTTATGCAAGAGCAAGCAACAAAAAAAGAAGAAAATCAACTCCTCTACAGAAGTACATTACTGTACCCAAGGTCCCAAACACATTACTGATTAGCAAGTTTTTATTATACCCCCACTAACCCCTGGTCCTCATCACAAACTGAAAACTCTGATCATTGAAATCTTTTTTCCCCCTCCAAGTAATTAAGTATTGAAATCTTAATATGTACAATAAAATTCAACGTCACAGCGTGGGTATCACGATCTAAAATTAATTGCAGCACACAAGAAACACAAATAGTTATGCGCACTACACATATTGGCGTACAAGAGTGTGTGTGTGTGTGTGTTTATTATAAAGAGTTTCTGCAAAGGAAGCTTACGTTTGAATTAAACTGACGAGTTCATCTTTCCCGTAAGAGCTGGCTGCAAGCCTCGTACTAATTGTATGTATCAAATTCCCTTTAGGATCAAATTGCTGTAAATATCAACCAGAAACAAACATTAAACCATAAAAAAGTTCACATGATTCACACACACATATAAATATATATAGAGAGAGGTGTTGATACAGACGTGGAAAGAACCGGTCCAATTGCCCAAATTGAGGTCGATGAAACGTTGAAGGTTGTGGATGCTCATGGATTCTTCTTTTGCTATCCCGTCTTGCACTGTAGGACTGGTCGATGACGATGTTGCCATGGTTGATAGGGTTCTGGGGGTCCGAAATGGGTAAATGGGTCGAGTGGATGGTTTTGTACACAAGATACTTGGAGGGAGTTTTCTGATTTGGTTTGAATTGAGCGAATTGTATGGGGGAGAAGACACTGAGATAGAGCAGAGAGTCGCCATTCGAGTGAACTGCGTGAAATGTGAAGCTCGGTGCGCAACGTCCTCTCGAATGTGAATAATATCTTATCACTCCTCCACAAAAAAACGAGGATAATATTTTTGAGTAATTATATTCAGATTTAAAATTGATCTAATTTTGATAATATAACGATGTGTGAAATGGTAGACTTCTAATAGAAAAGTTGGTAGACCACATTACTATCATAACATTAAATTAATAAATTAAATTATTTTTTTAATTTTAATAACATTACTCAATATTTTGTCAAAAAAAAAATTAATTTTTCTGCATAAACTCCGATGCTAAAAATTCAATCAATATACTCTCTAAACAAATTTAACCTTATTTTTAAGAAAATACTTAAAATATTAAGTTATATGAATTTTATGTTACTAAAAGAATTTAATTCATTAAGTACTTAAAATATTTAATTTTAAGTAATATTATCAAACAACCTCTAATCATAACAATTTCTTGAACCTCGTGGCCCTCTTATGTAATAAATTTAAATTCTAAGTAGTGTCGTGGTTGATCTAATCAATTATAATTATTAAATTTGTAATAAATTTTGAGACCTAAAGTTAAATCAAGGGAATTATTGATAAGGTGAATCAATAAAGGACTTTTCTCCTTTTACGTCTTAAAAGATGTGTCGATTTTTATTTTGTATTCTGAAAGATGATTTTTCTAATATTACATGTTGAATGTCATAAATTAGTTTCAATATGACTCTTGGTCTAACATCCATTTCAAATTCCGTTATGAATTGATACAATTACAATTCACGTGTGTTGTTCTTGGATAAAAATGTACACTCATCATTCGTATTATTGGATGATATGTACATCAATTTTTAACAGAATTTGAAATAAAATATTAGTTCGATGGTCATATTAGAACCAACTTATGAAAAAAAAATCGAGATGTAATGTGAAAATCAAGATATTTTTTGAGGTACAAAATACAAAAAAACTATAAATAAATCATGAAAATATTTTAGGTCGAAGTAATATTTATTTTGGGCGACTGATCATCACGAATTCATGATCAACAACACTCACCACCCGGTGCGAATTGAAAATAAAAATTGAACCACAAAAACGAAAAGAAAATAGTCGTCTTGTTCTCCAAGAAACAAGAGAGTTTAGGGTTTAACTCGTCTTGAACTCCAAGAAACCTGAGCCGCCATTATTAGAACACAAAAACCTCGCACCGAATTAAGATTTCACAAGGAGAAGAAAAGCATGAGTTTCTTCAAAGCAGGCTCTCTCAACACAATGAAATCAATGAAGAACATACAGAAATATGTGAACATTTGCAGAAACTTCTCGATTTCCTCATCTTCTGCAATCGTCAACGCAAGGTCGTCCTCCCTTCTCTCAAATCAATCACTCCGCCACCAATCTTCTCAAATCTCGATTCCTTTCAACACTTTTGTTCGCAATTTTGGTATAGATTCATACAAGATCAAGCCACCCAAGAACTTGGGCATTCAAATCGTCCGCGAACAGAAGGCCTACGTCATCGAACGACTCGGAAGGTACGTCAAAACCCTAGATCCCGGACTCCACTTTCTGTTACCAATCGTTTACAAAGTCCGATACGTTCACTTATTGAAAGAGCAAGCCATTCCAATAACAACTCAGACCGCCATAACCAAGGATAATGTTCCTATCACCTTGGACGGTGTGCTTTACATCAAAATCATCGATCCGGTTAGGGCTTCATACGGCATTGAAAACCCTATATACGCCGTTGTTCAGTTAGCACAAACCACCATGCGTAGTGAACTCGGGAAAATCACTCTTGATAAAACTTTTGAGGAGAGAGAGACGCTGAATAAGAACATTCTTGACGCCATTAACGACTGGCCTTTGAGAACTGACTGGGGTTTGGAGTGTCTTCGCTATGAAATCAAAGACATATTTCCTCCAAGAGGAGTAACGGCAGCCATGGAAATGCAAGCTGAGGCTGAGCGGAAAAGGAGGGCGAAAGTGCTCGATTCCGAAGGCCGTCGACAGTCAGCGATTAACATCGCCGAGGGGCAAAAACTATCGGTGATCTTGGAGTCGGAGGCGGCGAAGATGGATCGAGTGAATAGAGCTAAAGGAGAGGCTGAGGCTATATTTACGAGTGCACAAGCCACGGCCAAAGGGATTCAAGAGGTGTCAAGAGCCATTGAAGAGAGTGGTGGTGCTGACGCTGTAAGTTTGAGGATTGCAGAGCAGTACATTGAGGCATTTGATAAGATCTGCAAGGAAGGGACGATGATGTTGCTTCCTGCCAACGGTGGTGATGCAGCCAGTATGATTGTTCAAGCGACGGCGATATACAAGAAGGTTTCTAACAAGTTTGATGAGTCTCCATCTTCTCCTTCTAGGTAATTGTCTGTTTTTGAGCTACTAGATGTTCTCATGCAGCTACTTTGTTTATCTCATAAAAACTATGCATATTTCTGAATTGTGTTAGAACTATACATTGGTTGAATATTGTGTTATTTCAACCTAATTTGTTGATTTAATACATTATAGGATATTAATTTTACATATTAACTCGACCCAAAATACAACTCAAAAATAATATAATTAGTTAACACGAGTAATAAATTGGTTAAATTAAAATTAGACACAGATAATATAACTAATAGTAAATAGAAAATAAATATTTAATAATTTTTTTAAAATTTTTTAAATATTATTATATTTATATGAGTTGTTGTAGAATTAAATAATTTTTTATGACACAAACTAGACATGTATTGAAAGTGATACGACACGATACAATTAACACCCCTCATATCTATTAAATTGGTACTAGGTCTCAACTAATAGTTAAGTCTATTGTTAAATTAGGTATAAATAGCATTTTTCCATTGATAATTGGGTGATTTATAGCTCCCATAATTCTAATTACATCCAATATAAAAAATAACATAATCTATTAATATAAACAATAAATACATTTAATTAGTGTCAAACATTAGTAATCCTATTTTAGCATGATAAGCAAGAGTGCAGTTGATGTAAAGGGAAGATGCCACAACATTAATTTATCAAATACACAAATTGATTTTCTAAATTTTTGTGTGATAAGTTGATGAGTGATAATAATTCATTGAAAATGTATAATAATTTGTAGAATATTCCTAGTGCATTGGTCTTGAACAAATTTTAATAATAATTTTTTTGTTAAATTTATAAAAATATATGAGTAATTATATGAAATAATAATAATAAATTAAGTGTCGGAGAACTACTCCTTATTTTAAATATTTTTAAACCTACTTATTAATCTATTTTTCTAATAGGTCATTTATGTAGACATCTCTCTCCGCAGCTCCCCTTAAACATTTCCCCGTTTGTTTACAATCAAGTTTGATGATAACGGCAAATTTACAAATTTGGCTGGCGACTACTTGTCTCCCTCTTTTGGGCTAGAAAAGTTAAAAAGGATATGATATGAAACCATCACGTGAGCACTCTAGATGTAGAGACAGCTTTTCACAACAGATGGCCATGTGCAAAGAAAGATTTGTGGGGACCAAAAGACATGAACAATGTGCCTTCAATTCAATCACCGTCCAACCTCACTCCGTTTTGCCTTTTATTTTGGTCAACCTACCCTACCAACCCCCCTCCGAAATTAGTGGCTATTTTATAGCACAAAATTATAATTTTCATAATCTATGTTAAAATTAATTTCATCAAATAACTCAATTAAACTAAATTCCAACACTTGATAACATGAAATTTCAACTAAATTGATCAAATATCACTCAATTTTATAATTTATTTATATTAAAAAAAACTATACAAAGATTGGATCTGATCTCCATCAATTATATATTATATATGTAAATCTAAATAAAATAAAACGAATTCGACTAATCAAACTGAAGTTCAGATGAAATTCAAATAAAAAAGACCATATATTGCTTGGCCGACTAGTAACAACCCTGTCTAGTGGCCAGGGTAAAGCCATTACAGGCATAAACTCGAGACAAGCAACACAGGCCATCTCCCCAATTCACGCACTTGCTATCTTTAACAAAACGTTTTTTTAACAATTGTTTTGACGCCTGAGTCAATATAATGAACACATTTCAAGCCCCTTCAACAACAACAATTTGGAATATAATTAACTTTCAGGGCACACTATGATGAAAGAACACATAAAAAATGATTTAAATTTAAAAAAAAAAGGACCACAACTCGGACTTTCTTGCACAAACTGAGGTAAGCAACGGACGAAGATGAGACAGAAATGCTAAACTGCTAACTGGAGGAAGGAGTCCCACAATGCAGCAATGGCAAAAGCAGCTGGTACGAAAATCTGGGCTCTGAAAGTAAATCTTGAAGAGCCACTTTTTACTGGAGCAGCTACTGGTGGTGGTGGTGGGTTTTCGACATGGACAGCTATCTTCATGCCTCCATAGCAGAATCCTTTGCCACTAATGAAATAGTAATCCCGCGTCACATTGAGAGGAACCACGTCTCTTCCAGCTCCAGTAGTCCAATTATGAAGTGGATGATCAGAATTGCATGTATCATAATCTGTCGAATTCACTTCAAGCACGTTCATCTGGTTCCTGTCATACACAAAAACTGGCAAGAGAAAGGCAGAGTTAGCGGAACAGGCAAAAGAGTGTTGGCACTCCAAGTCAGAAATATTTTTTTCTAATTTTAAATCAGGAATCTGGACATATTATCTTAGCACATGGGATCGAGACCAAATCCCCAAATGCTCAAATATAAAACCTGACAGCAGAACAATTTGGCCTGGGAAATCATATTCAATCAAGGACTTAAAGGACAATTACTAAGATCATAAAAATTAGAGAAGAACAATTTATACTGGGAAAGAGAGAGGCAAATATCTTTAGTCACTAATCAAATCTGTTTGATCATTCAGGTTACCAAGCATTAGCATTAGCATGGTCGTCGTTAGTTAGCATTACTATCGTCATGCGGCAATGACTGTTTTACCTGTTGTCCACATTCTCTTTGATGTTAGGAATGATAGTGAGCTGATATCGAAGGTGTCCCACCTTTACACATACCCATAGTCTAACAATAATTTGACTTATAGAATAAGCTCCCAGCCTGGCCCTTTTCATGTGGTTTTGATATAATTGACAATAGTTTAAAGACAAAATTAACCTTATTTGATGCATAATAAAATAGAAACGTTGACAGAAATGGGTAAACAATGTTGGCATTGCCTCTTGAATACAATGCTTAGCAACTAGAAAGGCTTCTAATACACCACACCTGAAAGCTGCCACAACAGCATGCTTAATCTCTGAACTTTCTATTATTAAATCTATTGTTTACAGGGAAAAATGAACTAAGACAAATTTTCTGAAATGCTTTGATCATTGCAACAGAGAGAAAGAGGGGATGTAAAAGGTGATAAATTTTCTTATGGAAAAAATCAATTAAAAGGTGATATGGCAATACAGCAAAACCCCAAAAAATAGGATACGGATATGGCCGGGATATGTTTATCAATAGAATAAGAATCAACATTTAACTATATTGTCTTGCTTTGAAGTATTTGTGTCTTCCCAAGTCATATTGCATTGTATATGAAATCAAAAAGAAAGGCAAAAGATTAAAACTAAAAATTACATATATTTCTCTACAAATAGAAATATTTGCGAAGTATTCATATATTTTATTTATTATTGGATACGTTTTGTGTATATCTGATACGTATCAGATGAGTATCATATTCAATACAAATACATTGACTTTAACAAAGTATCCGTATTTCATAGCTTAGAACTAAAATTTACCGATCTAATTTTCCTTTTACAGATTGAAAAATTAGCTGTATAATGCAATACCAGGAACTATTTTCTCATACCGTACTAAAAGTTATTATAAAAATAAGCAGTCAGATCACAACAAAATTTTGTGAGATTACACTAAAACGGAATTGTTCTTAAACATTTTTAGGATCGATCCTTTTTTTTTAATCATAACTTGGTCCTATTTAGTTGTAACTAGTAATTTGACATAATTTTTTTCTAAATTAACCCAAAAAGGTTCCTTCGGTACTGTAGTCTGTAGGCTTGCTCTTAAATCTTAATCTTATAATACCAAAGGAACTTTATATTTTCTAAATGCACAGGGTTAATCTTGCACTGAAAGATTCTCAGGCAAATAAAGATGAGTAAACTCAATGAATTGAGTGTCAAAGTGAAACTTGGCTACAGAGCCTACACTAGAACACAGCAAACCAAACACCATGTGACTCGTTTAGCCCATCACAATGATTATATGTTTGAACGGCTCCTGTTCGCTTTCGAAAACCGACATTGAATGAGAAATGTAAAAGAAAGGAATTAGATCCAAAAGTGACGAGAAGAGAAAGAGGCAAAGAACATCAGACTGGAAACTTTGAAATAATGAAAATACCTATAAGTCGAAGAAAGGGGCTAAATCAGGCAATCAAAACTAAGAGCAAGGCAAACAAGCAGATCTGAGTTAGTGAACTCATAACAAGGAGCTAATCGCTACTTGAATCACTTACTATTTGAAGATCCAACGCATCAAAATCAGTGAACTAACAGTAGAACAGAAGACATCTATACACATTTATATAGTGTATAAGCATACATATATAAGAAAAACAGAGCTCCGTTGTTTCGTGAAGGATAGATCTGAGGATACACTCCTACAATACAAATCAGAGAGGGAGAGAGAAGAAGAAGAAGAACATACAGAGCCAGTCGCCGTTGTAGAAATGTTTGCCTTGGGCCCAAACAGTGTAGTTAACATTGGTAGTCCAGCCCATGTTCCCTCCCACGATGAACCGAGTCGACGATACCTCCGGTATCATCACCAGCGCGGCGCATGTTAATACCACCGCCACCGTCGGCCACCCAATGCCTCTTCTCAGCCCCTCCATCTCTCTCTCTCTCTCTCAGACTCTCTTCAGTGCGCTCTTTATAGTGCCTGGGGTATTCGGTTCCTGTTTCTACTCTCTCTCTCTCTCTCTCTCTCTCTCTCTCTCTCGCAACAATAGTAAATTTAAGGTAAATTATAATTTTTACCCTTAAAGTTTGTAGCTAATTTTTATTTAGTCATTACAGTTTTAAGTTCAGCAATCAAGTCTTTATAGTTTTAATTGTGCTTCAATTTATTCTTTATATCCAAATTCATCAACTTAATATGACAGAATAATCTTTCATGACCAACGTATGACTTGGATTAAAAAAGTATATTTGTTTAGTAAAAAAATCTATTACCCTTAGATTAGAAAACTTTACTTTGTTTCATCTGATTTAGAGAAAAAAGCAACATTACAAAATCCAAATAAAACCCAAAAAGATGTTATTTAAATACATATCATTATTTGGATGAGTGAGTTCTATCAATTTTTTTAGTGAGACCCCATGCATCTCACACTCATCTAAAAGATAATATGTATTTAAATTTTAACGTTTGAATTTTATTTAAATTATGTAACATTTTTTTAAAAAAATAATAATAAAGTTGATAAAAAAAATATACTGTGAGAATTTGAAAAATATTGTGAGATAAATAGAGAAATATCGATAATTTAAGAAATACATTTTTTGTTTGATAAATATACTTTTATGAACAAGTCATATAACATCTTTCGATAATAACAAATTAATAAATTTAGATGAAATAAATATATTGAAACTCGATTAAAAATTTAAGGATATGATTGTATTAATTAAAATGTTAAGGCCCAAATAAAAATTATATACATACTTTAAAGGTATAAAGTGTAAATTATCCAAAATTTAATTGTAGATCTAGTAACTGCTGGTAAATTTTTATCTTAGGAACATGGGTTAGATACAGATCATATAATAAAATGCATTAAATAAATATTATTATGACAGACGTGTTCCTAGGCATTCTTACAAGTTGAAACAAAGTTCAACATTCACGCTATCGTCCACCTCATTTGTCAGTGGCAGCATGAGACCTAATATTTCCACTATACATACATTATAATACGACATATGGTCATTGAGGTTTTTTGTCACTATAAAATTTAAAAAAAAATGAGATACACATAGTTTTAATTTAATACAGATAAATTATTTTTGTTACTTGAATCTTTGATATATGTCTGAGCAGGGGGCAAAGCGAAGGTTGTCCTACACTGGGGACAATTAATCGTTTGAAGAGAACAATCACATAACAATCGTCAAATTTATTTGCAAATTTAGATCGATTTTTATATAATAATCACATAAAATTTAGATCGATTTTTAAGAGATTCAATTTTGATTTAATTTTTTTTAAAACTCATATGAATATTCAACAAAAAAAATTTAACAGCCTATATCCAAATAAAGTAAATATTAAACATTTGAGCGGACATGTGAGTTATTTTAAGTTGAATGTTATTAAATTACATTTTAGTTCGATTTTATTGTATAAACTGATACTCAATTCCATCATATATCAACGAGCAATAGTACGCATACCGAATCATTTATTGAATTTTGTATCTCAAATCAATGTAGGTGAGTGATTAAATCAGTGGGATACACTAACTTCACCAAACATTCAATGCATAAAATTTTGAGCAATGTTTTATATCTCAAATTTATATCCCAAATGTGCATCCCAAATCAATGGAAACAATTGGATAAGTGGGTCCCAATGAAAAATTTTAATGGAACCCACTCATTCAATGGTTCCCATTGATTTGAGATGTAAATTTGGGGTACAAATTTAGGATATGTAGCATTGCTCTAAAATTTTAACACATCATTTAGGGTACAAGATTTGGTAAACAATTTTGGAAAGCATGGTTTGATCTTATATCCACATATATGAATGCAATAAATCAGATTATATCGCAATCAAATTGGAGTTTGGTGTATCAAAATTTAAATTCATATATATTTTTTTATTTGGTATCAATTCATATCTAACTAATTGAATTCTGACTCAAAATTGAATTCAACTTAAAATTCAATATGGTAAGAGGCCTAAATTTTAAATTTATGAAATAATCTCAATTAATTTTTAAAATATGAAACTATACCCAATTTTTTAACAATTTTTTTGTGGGGGAAACTTTGATTTTTTCAAATTTAAAAAAAACCCCAATTTTTTTCAAATTTGAGTGAGAGCAACTATCTACATTGCCCCCACCTTGAATTTGCCTCCGTGCTTGGCCAGAATATTCAATACAACGGTGACATAGTATCATCAATCAATAATAAAATTTTAAATGGACAAAGTGAACCCTACTTAAGTAATCACTAGCTTACATAGAAGAAAAGTGGATAACTATTTACTTACATGGACAAGTAGTTATTGACTTGTGTGGAATTTATTTGTCTGCATATTATTGTTTGGTGATACAACATGATAATTCTGACATGATATCACCTTTACGATAAATATTTTTTCCAGTGCCCGGGGAGAACATCAAATGCAGGGGCAATTGACCACTGCAGCAACCATGATTTTTAAGTTGTTCACTTCACCATTACCTTCTTTCAATACATGTTAGAACCTTCCTCAAGAAGCTCCTAGCTGTCCTCTTGATGTCTCTAATCAAAATCCAAATGGGTCTGCTCCTTAGTCTTCACAGGAAAGATGTATATTGTAGGTTATTTAGGCATTAACCAAGAACTCTCAATCACACGGTGGCATATTCCATGTCCCAATGGTGATCTAACAAAACAGATAAGGAACTTGTACATCTCTAACACCCATTTTATAAACAAAACTAAGCTATATTGGAAACGATCTGTACTATCTTTTCCATTATAAGACAAATATAAGAGTTCTTCCATGTATATTAACCAACATCGATCAACATCGTGCCATAATGGCACAGCCGATTTATAATTTCTCTGTACTTGATCATCCATGGCAATTGAAGACAAGTTTTACTTTACACATCTTCACATATTCAATCCAGTCTTCTCAATAAATACTCAACTTGAACTTGTTTTGTCAATGGAATGATCCAGTCACCATATAGATCGCCAACTAAACTTGGTTTAATTTTGTAAACTGGATCAGATCCATTTCCACCATTATTAACTGCCACCTCTTGCCCATGGGTTCTGGTTTTCATCTCTACTCTCTTTTTGATCGCCTCTTCCACTTCCGGATATGTCAGCAAATCCATCAAGTGGCTCCTGTCCTGAAACACCAATCGTCATAACCATGAGAAAATGATCATGAACATCCCTCTCAAGCACGTTGCAGAAGGAGATGAAAAAAAAGAACTAAGAAGAATTCCCCAAAGAAAGTAATGGGAGATACCTGTGCTCGAATAGCAGGTTCATAGGCATTGGGCGAGGCTAGAAATTTTGCTTCAGCTACAAATTTGCCATAGTGAACTCTCTTCGAGAGTGCCTGCATATAGGATTCCAGCAATTCATAAAACATAACATTGCCAAGTTAGAATCATCCTATTTAAAAAATGCCAACAGATTGATTTCGAGCGTACATGCAGCAAAGAGAGGGGGCTTTGTGCAGATGGCAAATAGATTATGCTCTATATATACATGATGATCTCAAAGTTG
This sequence comes from Ilex asprella, assembly GCA_023539305.1. NCBI lineage: Eukaryota > Viridiplantae > Streptophyta > Magnoliopsida > Aquifoliales > Aquifoliaceae > Ilex > Ilex asprella. The sequence continues at coordinate 49,375,142 of CM042185.1, read as the reverse complement.
GGCTTCAGAACTGGTAAAATATTTCTTTGGGGAGTACCAAAAAATTGCATGTAAGACATGCTACATGCACATAAATCACAAGCCAGCATGCATCTCCACATAGGAAGTAAATCAACTTATCAAGGCGAAAGTATACCGAGATAAGAAAGAAAGTCGTGTTAACATCATGGGAAACATGAGAGGTGATCACTAGTAGTAGTACTAACAAACTAATTTTGCATAGTAAGTGCCATAGAGATGTCTGGCCATGTTCCCAGACGCAGAAACTACATCCACTAAATTGGGAAACCTTTCTGGAAATTTGAAGGAAACTCACCTCCCCATACATGTCCCAATAAAGAAAACTAGGGGCTTAGTTTCCTGCTCTTTTCCCACTACAAGAAATTATCCAATGACAGTCAACAACCAGTTTTCCAATGCATTCAATAATCATAAATGCCACAAATATTCTCTTACACTTGGTTTTTATCTTTTTATTTTTTATTTTTTTAAGTTCCCTTGTTCCTTTTTCTTTTTTCCTTTCAGCAAGTGCTGGATACAGAATCACTCCATGGAATAACACAAAACCTTTGCTCAAAGTCACCAAAAAAGGCATTCAACATCAAACATATATAAGCACAGACACTTGGCCGCTTACAACGCCAAAAAATTGGACACACTTGCATAGCCATGGTAAGACCAGTGCAGCAATGCAGAGCTGGGAAATGGACTCTAGCATTTGTGGCATGAAATCATAGGACTAAGATACCAATGGCAGGTCTAAACAATAGGAATTTCTATGTCGATGACGTGATCTTTCACTAGTCAATATGTATAGCCTAAATGTACTGTACTACTCCAGACAACGAGAGCCAATCTAGAGATCCAGTACAGTCCACCAGATAAGCAGTGGAAATAATGAAAACAAGATGAAGGTATTCACGATTCTGCAAAATTTGCTTAATAAATCATCGCATTGACGCGTGATGAATGCTTGTTGGCAACTCTACCATCCAAATCAATAGCCAATTGCAATTTTTGACCACATTCTGTAATAAATCCGAAGGAGTCACTCAAAACAATGAGGAATGCTAGAAACGTTTGTGACAAGGCATGCCGAATAACTCTAGAAAAACTTAGGCTTGCTTTCACAAAGAGTATGGAATGATGAATGTCAAAAACCTTAACCACGTACACAATCAGGTATCCCTCATCAAACATAATGGTATAAACATTTCCCTCAAATTGCTTAATTAAAACAAGTTCCCTTAGGACAGATAATTAGCTAAAATGGGTACCTGCAAACAAAGTGTGTCGCAAACTGCAGTCGATCCACAATTACCATCATCATCACCTTCCTTAACCAATCTTGGAAGAAGATCTTTAAAGTACACATCCCATATTTTTCTATTGACATTTATTGCTTTTGCAATGGGATGCAGAACCTACACACATTTTAAAAACCAGGCTAAGTTAGATTTAGTTTGAAAGGAATATAAACTGGAGGTAACAGCAATCAATATAAAGAATACTCTTGTCTGCCGCACACAAATATACAAAGAACCAAACCAATAGTAATTCAACCAGTTGATTCCTTAACATTTTATCTTATTGAAATTGAGGTGGTATGCTTGTGGGTTACACAAGTTTAAACTGAATTAGCTTCAATGAGCTTATGTCAAACAAATTAAATCACTAATATAGGGGTCTGAGATTGTAAAGCACAAGTCACATCAAGTTCATCAAGGTCCACACTTCTCAAAATTACTTCCTTATTATCAATTTTGGACAAAGTGTCATATTTCCACTGTTCTATGTACTAACCTGTGGGTATAGCAAAGGTGGCAACACTGGGTCAGGTAGGTCATCTGAGAAGAAAGGATGCTCATCGGGGCTTTTGTATCTTCCAACCTAGATTGAAATACGATAAGATATTTGGTACGCATAAATTTCTTCCAAGTAAGAAATTAAGAATCGGGTTTGACGTACCTGAGCATGAAGCTTTTCAGTTTCTTTGACCATGAATTCAACCAAAGAGCCTTGGAATCCATCCATGCAGAAAGCATTGGAGTCATACGTCTCCGCATTGTAGCAATACTGAGATCTCTCCACAAGGCTAAATATAATGCTATCCTCTTGTCGAATTAGAGAATTCCTTATACCCTCTAAGGTATAGCTCTCACTCCCATCTACTCGGTTTTTCCGTGCCAAACTGTAAGGATAGAAAACTAACTTGAGAACACAACGTTTGACAACGTGCCAAACTCAAGAGGTTTGGCGCAGCGGTAAACGGAGTACATAAAGAAATCACTGCTCCTAGCGGGAATGGTACACTTATGTGCCACATTCATGCATACTTGGAGAAACAGCAACATAAATCCTATTTCAATACGTTCGGAAAATCTCCTGACTTCCATAGTGCAAGCGGGCATAAGGCAGTTCATGTTTATGCATATTCCGAGGTGAATATAAACATTCCAATTCATAAATAATCCACAATCTCCAATTTCTTAAATGCATACAATGCATCTAAGATTTGACACTTTGCCACATAAAACTACAGTGATGCGTCTAGGTAATGCTACTTCCACTCAAGTTGACCTGTATGCATGCCTCAGTATTGGTATATGACCAAATTTTGGTCCAAGAGCTATCCAAATTAAAGAGTTTTAGTTATGAATTATCCAAATTTGGGTCAAGAACTACCAAAATTACACATTTTTTTGTTAAGAACTATCCAAATTTTGGTAAGAGCTAGCCCAAATTATTTTTTTTGCCCACATTTAAGTATCATATGACAAATTTATAATAAAAAAGTATTAGCAATTTGAATGTTGCCTACTTGAAGGACTAGATAGAAACATATTCAATAAATAAAGTAGCTTACAATTCAAATTTCAAAAAATAAACAAAATGACTTTTGCTATTCGTAGTTGAGATCGTTTTAAATTCTACTTTAAAGTTAATCTAACGGTTAATATTGACACCCTAAATTTAATTGGAAAAATAGGACCTTAAGGGTGTATTTGGAGTGATTTTTTAAAAGTACTTCTACAAATTATTTTTTATAAGTACTTTAAAAAAATAATAATATTTAAAATAACTCTACCACTAGCACCACCACCACCACTACCTTTACCACCGCCTTCGCCACAATCATTGTCGTCGTCGTTGCCACCACTACCACCACCACCACCACCACCGTCGTCACCTCCATTGCCGCCGCCGCCGCCGCCGCCGTCGTCGCCGCTCTCGACGCCACCATGGTCATTGCCACTCACCACAACCATCACCGTCTCCTACCACCGCCTCTCATCCCCACTATAAAACGATGTTTAAATTCATTTATCTCTTTTCTATGATTGTTATATGATTTTAAATATGAATACAAATATGTTTATTATTTACCATTTTTTATTATACTGTGCCTTCAGGCACAGACAATAAATTGTATTCAATACTTCAGGGACCTAAATAATACGATTAAAATATTGGAGATCAAAACAAGACAACCTCTATATTTTAGAGACATCCAATACAATTAATCCTATATCAAACTCCAAAGATCCAATATTCTAAAGATTGACGAGAAATTGCAATAATTCCATGATAATAATGTTACTAAAATTGTGAAATTATATACTGTGCTATAATAAGCTTACAATACCACAAATAGTCACAAAAGACAGATAAATAAAACATAGCCTGCATAAAACTGCTAACAAAACCAAGAAAAAAAAACTGCTTGTACCACCAAAATTTTTTCAATACCATACCCCCAAAATTTACCACTTCAAATATTTTTGTGGTTGATTTATTATTGTTATCGGTGTTTTTACCCTTAGGTATTTTTAATACATTTGTGGTAATTATTTTTATTACTTTTACTTGTTATAAAAAAAATTAGCATTTTTATAGGTGATTTACTACATTTGTGAGTATTTTTATCATATTTGTGAATATTTTTACCATGTTTATTTGTGATAATTATTTTTATCATAAGCTAAATCCCTGAAAACCAAAGAGAAAAAGAGAACAGATTTATACCCAATGGAAATTGCAGAAGCTTTAACCAAAACTAGTATTCCATGCTTTGAAACTCTTGAATTGAGGAATGGAAAGCTGCAGTTTTGCCAACAGTGGCCCATAAAAAGCGAACTTGGTCGTGAAATTTTAGAGCCAGCAGGGTTTAAGGTGGCAGGAGAGGCGACCCTCAACAACATCACATCCATGATGATCAAGAAACCACAAACTGATGGAAAACAGAGAGCAAGTCGATGTATATAGAAAAAACAAAGCAACGCCAAAGAGAAGGGCAAAAACAGAGAACTTTTGAGAGAGAGAGCTAGCAAGAGAGCAAGTCAATATATACAGAAAAAAAGTAAAGAAAGGCCAAAGAGGAGGAAACAGACAGAGAAAGAGAACTTCTTGGTGGTGGGCAGGGCTGTTAAAGATGTGACCTTAATCATAAATGAATGCATCGGATATAACACAATTAATAAATAAATTAAATATATTTAAAATCAATTAAAAATTATATATAATGTATACACGACGCTAATCCTGACACAATTCGTTGCTCTATTTATTCAATATGATATTTTATTAAATATTAAAAAAATATTTTTTAACACAAATTCACAAAAATTTAACATAAATTACCTGCACCTAACCCGATTAAGAGGGTTAGTAGCAGGTTGGGAGAGTTGGTGGTGTACAGTGGCAGGTAGAAGAAAAGCAACCGGTTTCTCCACGACGTTTAGCCACATCCCTTCAAGCATGTGATTGGCTTCAACTTTTAGTTGACAAAATGACAAACCAAACCCAACCACCACATCATCTCAAAACTTTTTAAGATTTGGGAAATTGTATAAATTCACAAAATAAAAGCCACAAAAAAAAAAAAAAAACCTAGATACAACTTAGATTAAAATTTATTTAAGTTTATTTTGTATAAAATCATTTGAATTTTAGGTTAATTTTAAAACTTATTTATTAAAAATAGTTGAATTTAATTTTCGACACGAGTTTGAATTTGAATTTAAGTTCGAACATAAATTTAAACTTAGTCTGTTTATTCAAATAAGTTAAATTCGAACAAAGAAAAATTAATAATAGTTAAACTTTAAATTTTGTTATGGTTCTTAACGAATCTCGAAATCTCTTTATCAATAAACAAGTCAAGTCCGAACATTTTAGTAAGGATAGTATTACAATACCAAAATTTTTAAAATGTCAAATTTACAACTAATTATGATTATTTATTGTTAATAATAATAATAATATTTCACACTTAGTGCTATGATTGAAATGAACAATATTTCCCGAAAATTCAACAATCACTTATATTATCACTGTTAAAACCAAAACCTCAAAAAACAGGTTTCATTCGAAAAAAGATATTAAAGACTTTCTCTATTAATTGAAACGCTCTTTTTTTTTTTTACAAACATTCAACAATGACTTGTACATATTGTCACTGCCGTTCTTTTTGAAATAAAATGTTGTATCGTATGCAAAAATATTTCGTTTGATAAATTTGAATCACAATTGAATGATCATAATACATACATACCTGAATATCGAAACCTTCGTTTTCGAGACAAAGTGACATTTGACCCTACCATATTTTTCTTCATATTGTTGTTGGGTATACATTCTCAACAATTGGTCGTTTCTCTGGTCGTGGGCCCTTTTCTCCTAAATTAATCGGTGCATCTGCCCATCGGCGGAGTTGGAGTTATCCCACATCAGATAGCTTTGAGGTTGCGTATGCGTGTATAAGACCTTTTAAAACTACCATTTTTAAGTGGCAATTTCTGTAAGTATGTCATTTCATTATCAAAAAAACAATTTGTCCACCATTATCATTCATACAATCATACTACATAAAATAAGAAGGATATTTGTGTTTTTATGCATCGGGTTGATCTTTAAAGCCCAAATTCTTTGGAATGAATTCACAAAAAAATCCATGGGAAGGAGACAAGGTCCCACCGGGATTCGAACCCAGGTCGCTGGATTCAAAGTCCAGAGTGCTAACCACTACACCATGGAACCTCGCTGCTCACAAAGTAAATTTTATAGATTTTGAAGGAATTTTCTGCAATTCTGTGTCTTGTGTCGGTTTCATTTCGGGTTGGTATCATATTGCCAATTTATTTATTTTTATACCGAATTTGATTTGACCCATATAATGTATAAATAAAAAATTTAACAATCAGGTTTATGTCTAAAATTTTATTATCGCTTAATTGAACTTATGCTTATATTTTTTTTATAAACTAAAAATTAATTTAATAAATATAATAATA
>CM042185.1:49295095-49363849 GCA_023539305.1 Ilex asprella | reverse complement strand
TCTAACAAACTCTATGAATGGAACATAGATGGGTTAAGTGAACAAGAAATCCTTAACAAAGTTAGTCATTTGTCCATGGTTGCAAATAACTATGTCACCAACCTTGACAGTCCTGAACCTGAAATTGTCAAATTAGTAACCTTAGGATTCACAGGTGTATTAAGGAATTGGTGGGATAATTATCTTACCCAAGAACAAATGGATGAAGTCACTTATGATGTTTTAAAGGACAACTGAAGATATAATTTGGAAAATATAGTTTTCTTTTCTGAAGAAAATAGTTTATTAAAACAAACAAATTACAGTACAGAAATTAAAGATAGATACTTACAACACTAGAACTAATAATCTAGTGGAGAAGTGAGATAGGGATAGAGGAGCACTTCTTTTGCATCATGAAGAAGACTTACAGTATTGAAGAGTAGAATATGATGTGTTTACAGGCTTGTAGTGGGAGTCTGAAACGACTTGTCCTAGAATGAAGAAATGAAATCCTTATATAAGCGTAAGGATTTTTGAGGAAATCTCTGCAATGATTTCCGTTTTGCTTTAACTCTGGGTAGAAATGCTTTTCCTCAGAGTAAATGCTGACTAGTGGGACTAGCGGGTCCTGCGAATGTATGGAGAATCTACTTTCGGTGGAAAAACAGATATGAATGATAGTTGTCGACTGCTTTTATAGAAAGGGTCGAATGATGTATTGTCGTTATATAAAATGGACAACTTTTCTTTCTCTAATGGGAGAAAGTAGTGATTGAAGCCATTTTACGTAAGGATAATAATCACGGGGATGCCAGATCAAGAGTGAGGTCATCACAATCTTCATATGGGTTTTGGACATTTTGGAGAGTGTCCAAAATGTAGCAAAATGCAGATCCTTCAAGAAGCTGTAGCAAAATCTCTGCTTTCTTCTTCTTGGAGATCTTCTTCTTGGATTTGGAGGAAGAATCCTTAGATGAGGACTTCTTCTCCTTCTGCTTAATTGCCGGAGGTTGTGCTGAGCTTTGCGGCTTTTTTGAAGCCGTGAGAGGCGGTGCAACTGTCTTGGCTGAAGTTGCTGGAGGTAAGGCTTGTGGGACCACTACTGGGGTAGGCATCCTTACTGGGAACTCCTCCTGAACAAGGGCAATCATGTCTTTTTGCTGGAACCTAGGCCACTATTTGGCATAGAATTGCCTGACTAGATTGAGTCCAGCCATTTCCCATTTCCACTTGAGGATCCATAGGACTTTGTACCTGCAAATAAACATTAGTAAATAGGGAAACTGACTCTCGTGTTTTCTAGGACGGTAAATAGAGGAGAAGACATTAATTTGATCTTGAAGATCAATAGAAAAGATTTCAGGAATGAAGTTGTGCATAAACCACAACTGTGCGAACCAGGCAGGAATCTGACTCTTGAATTCTCTAAGGAACCAGGAATGGGAGTAGTCCGCATTCTGGTGGAGTAGGATTTTGAACCATGATTCTTTATAATCATAGTAATTAAACTGTCTAGTATGAAATTATAAATCTCGGAGTAAAGAAGGGTGAGATCCCCATTCATCGATAGAGATGATCTTTAGAATAAGCAGGGAATGATAAATAACATTGTTTGGGTTGTTTTTATCATTGATTGGTTTGGTGAATATGGATTTGGTATAATACAGGATATCTTGGTAAAAACTATGGATTTTCTCAAGATCTGATGGGATAAAAGTCCATCCTGTAGGCAAATAAGAATGGACCAACTCTTCAGGGTTGATGATATGAATATAAGGAGGTTCAATGGCAAATACATTCTGTGTATAGAGATGGCAGTGGACCGAAAAAAAATGAGTATTCGTCCAAACCCATCCCGTTTGGACCGAGGATGGGCTATACGTATTGGACGGTGAACGTATACGGGGATACCCGTATAAACCCGTGCGGGAATGGAGGCGGAGATGGACTTACCCTTACCCCCGCCTCGTATCCGTTACCCGCTAAATAAATAAATAAATATAAATATATATTGAGTTGATTAAGATGGTTTTACCACCATTATATTGTTTGTAAACATTTGTTTTGGATATTTGTTTGTGTTTTGTTCATATATTAGTATTTTGGACATTTATTATTTATGTTTTATTCAAATATGTTATGTTTTATTATGTTGTGTTAGATTATTTAAAATGTTATTGGATTATTTAAAATATTGGATTTAATTAACTTGGGCTTGGGCGGGTACGGGGACGGGGACTAAAAATTTACCTGTGGACGGAGATGGGGATGAAAATTATACCCGCTAATGGAGGTGGACCGGGGATGGACGAATTTTTTTTAAGCGGGTACGGGGATGGAGACTACACCCCCGCCCTCGATTCAGCCAATTGACATCCCTATCTGTGTATAGACCTTGATGTAATCCACTTTTGGGCCTTTGATGGGCTCCTTGTGAATAGTGAGGAACATATGGGTTAACAATTTTCCTATTGGGCGGTTGTTGGGTCATTTGGGTAAAGGTAGGTAGATAAACTTGGATAGTCAACTGGATTACTAGCTTGGTGACTAATGCAGAATGGGCTACTGGCCTGGTTGGATTTGGGTTTCCCAAAATTTGAAAACGATTGAAAACAGAGGTTTGGGGTGCCATTGGGCTAGGTAAGGCCAACGGTGGATCAGCTTCTTATTTTGCCTTTTCTAAGGCAAATATACTGCTAAGTTTTTGTTTATCCTTCTTTCCCCCCAGGTTTTTAGATGAGGTTCCGGATGAATTAGGTTTCCTGTATGCCATGAGGTTCCTGTAAAAATTCACGGGTTAGGAAATCAGGGATGTAGTTATTACTGTCTTTAATATATTCGATATCAAAATCGAAAATATTTAAAATAGATTGTCATTTGGCAAAAATTTGCTTACTAGCAATGTTTTGTACATCTTTTTCCAAAACATGTTTTACTGATTTACAATCAACACGAATTAGAAATTTATGATTTAGTATATCATTCTGGAATTTTGAGACACACAGGACAATAGATAAATTTTCTTTTTTAATGGTGCTATAATTTGTTTGTGATTTGTTCCAAATTTCAGAATGGAACCTAACAATTTGTTTAGGAGAATTAGGAGATTCTCTCTAAAGGAGGATACCACCGTAGCCAACATCGGAGGCATCAGTTTGGATAATTTTGAAGGAATCAACCGAATGAATACCAAGGTCAGACAAAGTTTAAATGAATTGCTTGACCTTTTGAACAATGGATGTATGAACAGAAGTCCAAGGAGAAGGATTTCCTTTGAGTCTATCGTACAGAGGTTTAACGGTTTTCCTAAGATCCTGATAAAAGTCAGAAACATAATTTAGGGAACCTAAGAACCTTTGCAATTGAGTTTTATCCAGGATTTCACCAGAGAATTTATCTGCAAATTGGATAGATCAGCTGATGGGAACAATGGTTGATTGCTAGATGTTGTATCCTAAAAACCTTACTGAGGTTTGAAATAATTTAATCTTAGGCATAGAGATGACTAATCCATTCTGCTTGACAATTTCAATAAAGACATTAAGGTATTTTCAGTGTTCTTCTATTGACCTGGAGAAGATGAGAATATCATCTATATGGACAATAGAGAAATGACTAATACAATTAAAAATTTCATTCATTATGTGCTGCAATTCACTGGGTGCATTTTTTAATCCAAATGCCATGACATTCCATTCATAATGACCAAAAGGGGGTAGTGAAGACAATTTTATATCTATCTTTTGGATGGATTTGAATCTGCCAATAACCACTTTTAAGATCAAATTTTAAAAATATTACAGACTTATTGAGTCTCTTAATTAAATCTTGTTTGTTTGGAATTGGGTACCTGATCCATTCCAAAACAACATTTAATGGTTTGAAATTAATTGCAAGTCTTAGAACGCCTCTTTCTAATTATGCATTTTTTTATGACATAGAAGCTGGGCAGGACCAAAGAGATTTGTTTTTCCTAATGATACAATTTTTGAGTAATTCAGAAATCTCTTTTTTGCAGATTTCCATTATTTCATGGTTCATTTGGATTGGTCTGGATTTAATGGGGATATTTGTCTCATTAAATCCTTTGATGTATGGAAGTCTTACCATGTGCTTCTTCCTATGCCAGAAAGCTGTAGGAAATGTAGAATATACTTCGGCTTCCAGTTTTTCTTTAAACCTTTCAATCTTTTGTATTAAGATTGAGTTGGTTAATTGTTCATTAATCCTAAGGCGATTAATTTCTTCTTGGAGAAATTTCACTTGCCTAATTTTTCAATTAAGGGACTGTGTGACTGAATAGTCTTTGAGTTGCCTTAATTGTTTTTCTTCAGGTTTAGTTACAAATTTAAAAGTTACATTTTGACCAAACGGCTTCGTTGTTAATCCATCTGTATCTACTGTAAAAAGGTACAATAGGTACATGAATGGTAAACCAAGAATGATGGGATCAATCATATTACTGACAAGAAGGAATAATGTTTTAAAACATATACTATTTTGACAGATATGCACTTTTGGCAATTTATACTTAACTTTCATTTTACTGCTATTGGCAGAACTAAGTCTTTCAAGTGTTTTTTCATAAAATTCTGTTTGAATTAACCTTTCTTGGATACAGTTTACGTCTGCACCAGTATCAATAAGGGCAATGGTATCTAATTCAAAATCATTATTAATGGTGATTTTAATATTAGTATGCCATTTTTGAACAATAATTTTATTAATTAAATTAATCCTATTATCATCAATTTGCGAACATCCATCGTGAGATGGCATGTTCGTTACACCCAAGGTTTCCATTAGAGAGGTGGAGGTTTCAGGTATCCCTGAGGATATGCTCTTGTTATATATATTTAAAGGAAGTTTTTTTTATAATATATCATGAGTAATTTAGTAAAATGCATTCTAATTAACGCTATTAATATGATAAGGGTGTTAGTAAAAATTTAAAAAATAAAGTAAATGTTCTTGAAGATATAATAAAAAAAAAATAAAATGTGATGGCTATTTTTTTAATTATTTGTATTAATAAATCGTGTGACTGATTCATATGAAAAAATGATTAATTCTAACCCTATCAATTTTGAATTGTATTTTTGTTGCGAGTAAAATATTAATAGTAAAGTAAAAATGTTGTAGTATTGTCCCATTAAAAATAAAGAAATATTACTAGGGTGGGTTGTAAAACCCCCCTCCTTAACCCACTCCCAACTGTCATGGTGTGTTTGGATAGCTGGACTGGATAGGATAAGATATCTTTTTTTATATCCTAACCCATCTAATTCAAACTCATTCATCCACTTTAAAACTCTAACCTTAGAATATATTCAATCCTTACCTTTGTTTGGGAAGCAAAAAGAGTAATTTAGTAGGCCCCATAGGTTACACAAACAATTTGTAATAGTTTACCATTCTACCCATGACTATATCCATTTCAATCCTATCCTATGTTTGGATTGATGAATTATCAAAATAAAATTATATATTTTCCACATATACATAAAAATATATAAAAATAAAATAATTTTTTTTCAGGAAAGTTAATAATTTTTTTTCCAAACAAATCAACACTTTATTTTATTTCTTAAAAATTGATTACAATGGGAGAAAGCCAAACAACCATCCCTTAAAACAATATTATTTTTTTATAAAAAAAAGGAAAATTTTATTCTAAAAAGACAGAATTTACAAGAAGCAAATGTACTAAAAAATGAAAAATGGCTTTAATCCTTCAAGATGGATTAAACCATTTCTAATTACAATCAATATCTCCTAGACTATGAGAAAAAAAAATCAACAACTCCAAGCTTTGAGACTGGCAGCTTCAAACGGCAAGTCAGAACAACACCAGTCCAGTCTGAATAAACCAGACAGTCCAGCAACCTAGACCAAACCAGCTGCCTGCTCCATGCAAATCAGCTCCAGACCAGCAGTCAACACCCTCACTTTAACAGTCCCATAACAGCAAACCGTAGCCAACCCAAAAAAATTCAAATAGCATCAACAGCTGAAAATGCACATGAATAGTGACGTGAACAGTGCAGCTTAACAATTAATGTGTGTCCAAAGCATCTACAGCCACAATTTTCTTTCTTAAACATCTACGCCTGAGCTGATCATGGAGCAACTTGGCAGGAAAAGGAAAGTCCAAAGCAGAATTCCAACATATTTAACACAGCTCCACTTCCCAGCATACTTATAGCATCTCAGCTGAAAAAATTTACAGAAAACATATGTTTGGATTGAAGAATTATCATAATAAAATTACATATTTTTCATATATTCATAAAAATATATAAAAATAACATTTGTCCAGTACTGCCTTGTTAGCTAGGCAGTCTGCTACCATATTTGACTCCCTACAAATATGCCTCAGCTCATATTCAAAATTTTCTAGTAACATCTTTATTTGACCTAAGAAAGTTAATAATTTTTTTGTTAGGAAAGTTAATAATTTTATTTTCAAACAAATTAACACTTTATTTCATTTCTTAAAAATTGATTACAATGGGAGAAAGACAAACAACCATGCCTTAAAACAATATGATAAAACAACCATATATATTCCACATAGTAGCACCATCTATAATATATATCATAATATATCATATCATTAGGCCCTCTACAAAGAACTACAAATTGATCCATTAACTGAAAAGTGCAGTACCACCTCCGATAATGTTGCTAATTTGACATAAAACTATCCCAATACGAAATTAATATGTCAAAATCATAAGCATAACAAACTTAACTGCACTAAAACTTCAGTTCCACAAAACCCTCTCCAATAACAAGGCAGAAACAATGCACTTTTTATAAGAAATGAATTCAATACTCTACAATCAATCAAGCAAACTAACCCCATCTTTATAAGAAAGAAACAATGCACTTTTTGATAATGCAATTAACCAAGAACTCATTACTAAGATAGAGGAGTGAGATCCCAAAATGAATTTATCCTCCTAAATATTTTCAAAAAATAAAATTCTAGCGAACAGAGTAAAGACTTAAGTAATAAGCTCTTCCAATCTCAGCTGATCTTAAAAAAAAAGGCATGCAATTAGAGTTTCAACAAAACCCAATCAACAGCAATGAAAGTGATAATCTTTTTTTTTTTGCAAGTATTATAATGGAAGAACAGAAGCTTAAACAGATTCCACATAAAATGATCACCCATTAAAGTCAAGAATTATCAAACCCCTCCATAATTAAAACACTATGAAAACTTCAACAAGTGACAAAAATAGATAGTTATATATCAAACGTATAAACGAATTGTTCTAAGCCAACAAAACCACAAATATAAAGAAACCCAATTCAGAGATTTGAACATTTTTATAACTAAATTAATGAAACCATCAGACCCACATCCTATAACCACCTCTCCTTAAGAGCCCCTTATGGATTGAATCATTCTACGGTACCTCCAGTACCAATAACTCAGAATCATGAAAATTCAGTCATAGACTGGCACTAGCAAAGCCAAAAAAGAAGCAGAACAAGAACATGAAAAGAAAATCAGATTTCCACCAGCAGATCTGTTCTTGGTTCGGTCCACAGAGAGAGAGAGAGAGAGACTTACTTCAATCCAGCAATGTTGTTGTCTTCTTCGTCTACTCTGTGAAGAAGCTCTCACTCAGCGATGTCGTCTTCTTTGTCGAAAACTACGATCGTCTTCGCCGAATGCCACGATTGTCTTCGCCTCTGTGCAACAAAGCCCTTGGACGAGCTCAAGAGAAAGAGAGAGGGATGAGTGACTGAAGAGAGAAAGAGGGGCAAATATGTCTGTGGGGAGGGTAACCCAGTGCCTGGGTTTGTAACCCATGAGGGGGGTCAGTTAATGGAAACCATTGTATGGAGTTTAAATGCTACTGTAGCAACCGAGTTAAGAATTGACCCAGAATTGTTATCCAGCCTTAAAAATAATTCCCAAACAAAGGTTTTATAGAGCCCACTACCTTAATAACCTATCCTTGTGGATGTTAACCCACTTTAACCCACTATCCAAATCAACCCTCAATCAATGTAAAAGAACAAGTGTCATGAAGACTCTGTTGAATCTGTTTCATTCCAGAAAGAAAACAACAGCCCATCAACAAATTTTCGTGCACATCTCAACAAATTTTGGCCCACATCTCAACTTTCTCAAGTTTCTTTTTTCAAGGCATTTCCCAAACTTCTCTGATTTCTTCGTACCATAAAACTCATCCCTCTCTTTCTTTGTTTCTGTCGACACTTGATGGAAGAAACCCAGAACCAGAGTCCCACCACCACCTATGACCTTATAATACTAGGCGCCTCAGGTTTCACAGGCAAGTATGTAGTGAGAGAAGCACTAAAATTTCTCAACACTCCATCGTCTCCACTCAAAACCATCGCTTTAGCCGGCCGAAACCCGACTAAACTTGCTGAAACATTAAAATGGGCCTCTCATCCAAACCCACCACCCCAAATCCCAATTCTCACTGCCGACACCACCGACCCACCATCCCTCCACCGTCTCGCCGCCCAAACAAAGCTCATCCTCGGCTGTGTCGGCCCATTTCGCCTCTACGGAGAGCCCGTCGTCGAAGCATGTGTTGATTCGGGCTGCGATTATTTGGACATTTGTGGTGAGCCGGAGTTTATGGAGAGAGTGGAGACGATATACCACGAGAAAGCCGTGGAGAAGGGTAGCTTGGTAATTTCGGCTTGTGGGTTCGACTCGGTGCCGGCGGAGTTGGGGTTGATGTTCAATTCGAGGCAATGGGTTTCGCCGGCGGTGCCCAATAGGGTTGAGGCGTACTTGAGTCTGGAGTCGGAGAAGAGGATTGTTGGGAATATTGGGACCTACGAATCGGCGGTTTTGGGTGTGGCTAATGCGGAGAAATTGCAGGAGTTGAGGCGGTCCAGACCCAGAAGAGCTCGGCCTGTAGTAAGCTCTACGAGTCTCGTGCATTGGGTCATGCTCTTTGTTTCTGTGCGCGCACACACACACACACCCCATTCATGCTTCATGTGTATATAAATATTTCTAGGTTAATTTGTCCAGTGATTATTGATGTTTTTGTAAGTTTGCTGAAAAGATTTCTTGGCTGCAGAGGTACTTTGGTGTTCCTGTCAATGTTTCATGATACTATGTCCTATTATGTTCTAATTGTTGCGGTTCTTGGTTGATAAAGGCAACAACGAACCTTTCTTTGCCTCAATTTTGTAGCTTTAATCATCTTATATCAATTCATTTCCCACACTTCATACGTAGTTGTTTCTATCAGATTTTGTTGATGATAGTAATTTAATTTTATTTGTCGATAATTGATTGTCTATAGCATGAGGAGACAGAGCCTCCTCTAAACTGATGAGCCTGTAATAGCTATCTGGCTGATTGAAAGAGGCTTTTGTATATGCAAAATCTCCCTAATGTTAAGCCCTTTTCTTTTGCTTTTCCTCGGTTTTCTGAGCAACCAAACATAAGTCTACTTTCATTTGGTATTTATTGTTGAGAAAAGGTAGAATACCACATGCTTTTTCAGTTTTCGAAGATATGCTATTTCTTTTTGTAACAAGGGTTTGTTTACTCACCAGAGCTTTCTTGCTTTTTTTTATGCTTCATTTCATAGAGGTGGTGTCTACAGTTTATTTGAAAATTTCGAGTTCTATTGATGTCTATGCTGTTTGCATATTTTGTTTTTATTTTTTCCAGGAAATAATTGTCTGTTGAACTGTGATCAAATAGATAGACTTTAAAGGTTTGTTTCTGTTAATTAATCAGAGGTTGCGCAGAAAACTGTGTTATTCTAATTTCTGGATGGTTTTCAGTATATATTCGACTTATATTACTTTTTTAAGGCTGAACAACAACAATATTTTTGCAAAATTGATGAATCTGAGGACAAATGTTTTGCTTAGGAGTATACTTCATCCTAAAAGCTATCCTTGGTAAATGGACATGGGAATGGTATAGACTAATTTATTAGGCTGGAGAAAACAATAAATTTTGTTATAGTTTAATTTGTTCATTTGTATTCAGTTCTTTATGACATAGACTGGGATTGAATCAGTCATTCTTGTAAATGATTTCATTCTTTTCGACATCTGTGACTGTTCTGTTCATGAAACAAGTCAAAATGGAGAACAATTAAGCTTGTCAAAGAATTGAGATTCACGAGGCTATGATCACTTTCTGCATTTGTTTCCTTGGAGAAAGGTTGGGTTGTGGAAATTGTGGGAGGAGGAAGTGTTGGAATTCAGAAGCAGATAAGTAAGTTTGGAGTATTATAGTTGTGGTAGAACTAGTGCAAATAAATGTTCGCTGTATTAACCATCTTATTTTCGATCTATTGGGGCTTTCTGCATCCTTGATTAATGAAGACCAAAGAAGATAATGAGCAGTTTGTGATGATGATGACAAAGATTTTTGAATACACACTCTCACTGGGTATGGTTGGATTGTAGTTTTTTATGTTGAATTTGCCTGTCTATTTGCAGATTCCTGGTCCTTCTCCTTCCAAAGGACCAACGATAGAACACCAAAAGAAGATTGGTCTTTGGGCTGTGAAGCTACCATCAGCAGATTCTATCGTTGTCCGAAGAACACTCACCACTCTGATGGAGAACCCCCATGGTCTTCCTGGTTCTAATGAAAGTGCAGAACAGATTGAGGGAAGGGAGGCTTTCTGGTCAACAGTGAAGCCTGCTCACTTTGGGGTGAAGATAGGATCTAAGTCTCTGTTGGGCATCTTCCACTTCGTCAGTGTCGGGATGTTCATTGGGCTCTTGGGAAAAATTGCTTTTGGGAGATGGCTTCTCTTGAAATTTCCCTCATTCTTCAGCCTGGGGGGGTTCAGGAAAAAGGGTCCAACAGAGGATGAGGTGGCAAGTGCTACATT
This sequence comes from Ilex asprella, assembly GCA_023539305.1. Lineage (NCBI taxonomy): Eukaryota > Viridiplantae > Streptophyta > Magnoliopsida > Aquifoliales > Aquifoliaceae > Ilex > Ilex asprella. The sequence continues at coordinate 49,352,996 of CM042185.1, read as the reverse complement.
TAAGATGTGGTTTGTTGGACATGGATTTAGCGACAGCAGCCTCGTTGCACCAGGAAAGGCAAAACTGGACATGGAAATAATAACAAGAGTAATGGGACCCGAGATTGGTTATTTAACAACTCCAATTATTCTGATCCAGTGTGCTCTCATTCTACTGAGCCAACGTGAGAACCTGCCCAAGGGAGGAGTTTTTCCTCCTGGGATTGTATTTGGCCCAACAGATCTCCAACAACGACTCCAAGAAAATGGAATATCTTTTGACGTCATTTCAAAGGGTGCTCTCTCTGCCTAAATGGTACGTCTTTGTCGCACTAATAGAGACAACTTTGAACTTTTCTCGTGCATTGGTGGCAATAAAAGTGAGTGGCAATATAAGTGAGAAGTTATATTCCTTGATAGTTTTCTTTACATGTTCATTCAGTTGATTATTGCGTTAAAGAACCTGTGGCTTGACCTTCATCTGATCTGGTTTTGGTTTTGTGTGGCTCCCGCAACTGATTTGCATCTTTGAATATTAGTGCTAATGCTACATGCTTAAGGAATGGTACCTGATCAAGTTACGAATATTGAAAACGAACCTGTTCCTTCGTGGAACTTTTTATGGCAAACATATGAAATGAAATTCATTACAGATTATGGCTTCATAGATCCTCAAAACTCAAAAGGAAGGAGGGATGAAGCATGCTTCAAGACCCTAACAATTAATAAGAGTACCCTTCATATTTGTACTAATTACATTGCTCAGTAATCTGTATCTTGGTGTTCTTGATTGCTTTAAGGTATGGAGTCTGGATACAAAGTAAAACAAGGTGATTTTCAACATCTGGGACAGTACTCTTGTGCAGTTGATCTGCTAAATGGGGCATGTTATTCAATAGGACTTGCTCCAATACATCAAGCTAACATGGAAAATTTCTGAAGGAAAACCCTAGTGTCATATACTGTAAGAATTTCTGTGGAACTAAAATCTGCAATTTGAACATCAGTTTGCTACCCCATCTCTATCATATGCATGTCTTAACAAACTCAAAATTGTGAAAAACCATCTGGAAGAAAATCATGAAAAATGATAGAAGCTGGAAGAAAAGATAGATATCAGTTGCAACAAGTTTCAATATTTGTTCCAATACAACCTGATTTTCCATCCACATTAGCTGATTCACATCTTTATTGGTTCTTTCATCAACATTGGCTAATTCGAATGCTCTGTCCCCCTACTCTTAATTCAATTTACAGAAAGAAAGACAAGCAATTAAACACCCCGAGTCCCAGACAATTTGATATTGGAAACATTGCATGGAAGTGAAAAACTACAAAAGAAAAACAAACAACAACAAACATGGTTAGTTCCATTCTATGGGCATCAGCATTTCAATGACTCCCTGCAATACCTTTTTAGAGCTCCCACCCTCCTCACCAGCCTTCCTAGCCTCTTCCCCCATCTTCCTTGCCTTAGCCCTCAAGTTTTCATCCCCCATCAGCTCTATAACCTTCTCTCCTATCTCTTCACCTCTCACTAATCTCTCCCCAGCCCAACCCCATTGTCTTATCCACAACCCCAAGCCAGCTTTCGCCACCACCTCTGCGTTTATCTTCTGGTCTCCATTTTGTGGCCAAGCCAAGATTGGTAACCCTCGCCTAGCCGAGATTGGTAACCCTCGCCTAGCCGCTTCCATCACTGAATTCCATCCACTGTGGCTGAGGAAACCTCCTATGGCAGGGTGTTCTAGAATTGCTTCTTGGTCCACCCATCCTTTCACTACCATCCCTTTGTTCTTTCCAGGAAAGACACCCCCAATAATTCTTCTAGCTCTTCTTTGTCATCTTTGTCCACTATCTTGGCTTTTAAAACCCATAAGAACCTGCACCCACTTCTCTCCACCCCATGCCCTAACTCTCTTATCTGATCCTTTGACATGGTGGTTCTGCTACCAAAGCTAACATACAGTACGGATTCAGCGGGTTGGTCATCAAGCCATGGAAGATGATGGCCTTGTTTGAGCTCATAAGTTTCGAAAGGGCCTACTGGAAGAACAGGTGGGAGATTACTTAAAACTCTGCCATTGTTGAGTGCTGCAATAGTTTCTGGTTCAAACCCATCAAAGGTGTTCATTAAGATTCCTTTTGCTTTTGAGAGAGATGTGGCATTTGAAGTTATCAGGGTAGTGAAGAGATGGTCAGAATTGAACAACGGTGGGGGAATACTTGATAATGGAAACGGGGCTAAACCAGGTATCTCAAGACTCTTGTCACTACCACTAAATTTGGCATATTTTTCCAGTGTTAGGTGAGGACGGTTGGCCATTAGAGAGAAAAATCTAGCAGATGTGGTTAACACAATGTAGTTGGGTATGCAGAGATCATCAGCAATCTGATTAATACTTGCGGCGAATGTAAAATCAGAAAAGATTGCAGAGAGAGGTTGAGATAAAGAAGATAAAAGAGGACGGAGAAGATGAACAGAGCGACGAGTTGCTTCAAACTGAAGAAAGAAAGGATCATCGGTAGTAAGATTGGTTGGTGTAACACCCCAAAATACACCTTGACAGTATTACTATTTCAAAGACCATTTACAATCATGAGAGCAACTACATAACTTCATATCTAAAAAGAATTTACTTCATCATTCAGGCATATACAATCACATCCAAAAGAATATGCCCAACAATGACATTTACATCCCCAAAAGAATATCGAAATAAATATTGCAGCGGAAATACAAAATAAATTAGACTACACAATGTTCCCAAAAGAATGTCCTAGTCTAGTACAAAAGAAGCTACAGCTCTACATATCCACCTCGGAATCTAGGTTCCCCTCGAGTGGAGCCTTCCAATGTCTCGGCTCGTCGATGCCGAGATCCTCCTCTAGCACCAAATCTGAAAAATGTAATTTGTAGGGGGTGATCACGAAGCTCTATAGCCACATTTCTCTCAAACTCAAACAAGGTTTTAAAACATAGAAAACGATCGGTCTCATTTCACAAGTAACATATATATAACCTTTGAAATAAAACAGGGACATTTTAAAAGAGATTTCAAGTTTAAACAGTAGCAATAATCAAATAAACGAATAAAAGGAGTTTAGCAACAATAACCAATATTTCAATTTAAACTATTTAAAAAAAAGGCTTCTCCCTCATGCATTGTCCCATACCAATGCATCGGCAAGAACGACCCAACTCATAATTCCATGTATTTTTGGTTCATCCCCGTACCATGTATGCTGATTGTTTCCCATGAATCTACCCCACGATTATACCTAGTCCACCAATCACAATCACAATCACAGTCACAAGCACTTTAGAAAGGGGCGTCTACCATCACAATGATAGTGACGAGTCCCTCCCTAAGAAAAGTATACTATCTCTTGTTCGAACTCCAGTGAACGATAGTGGTTACATTACCAAATGACAACCCACTACAAGTGTTAGGAAACCATCTCACCCCTATTGGGGTAGACTAACCTCTAACACTCTACGGCATCTCTCGAAGGTAATCCAAGTCCATCACAACACCCATACAATGAGGAAACCGAGAATATGCTCAATTCACAATAATTTCACAAATATAGTAAAATCCCCAATTTTTCTCACATGTGTCATATAATCGAATAATCCAAGAAAATATGCAAGAGATCATAATTTATATTATTTTGTTGTACAATATTCAACACTAAAGTTTTGAAATCAAGAATTAAGAACAATTTAAAGAAAAGTTTATCTTTCTTGGAATCTAGGGTTTTTAAGCAAGAAAAAGGATTCAAGGGTTAATCAAACAATAATATTGTTTAAATCATGGTAGTAGTCACAAGGTATTAAGAAACAATGATTATATAACATATATGTATAATTTAAAGTGAAAAGATTACATATATATAGGCCCTAGCCTCAATGTAAGTGAATGAGAGAAAATTTCCTACCTTGAATCCCAAAACTTTGAGCTAACCCAAGCTCCAAAGATCTTCTTCCTCCTTTCTCCTTCTCCTTCTTGTCTTCCCTTAGGGTTCTAAGAGATGTGGGTAAAGGTGAAGTAAAAGTGTAGAAGAAGAGAGGAGAAGAATGGTGTTCTTGAAAAATTTCGGTTTTGATTTCTATGGGGTATAAATCTATCTTGATCTAGGTGTTTTCATCTTTCTCTCTTTCTCTCCCAAGCTATCTAGGGTTTAGAATGGTGTATGAACGACTAAGGAGGCGACCTAAAGTATTTATAGGCCCAAAAATCGGACCAAGATCGCGATATTAAACATTCAGATTTTTATCGGGTGTACCGGTACTCGGTACCGGTACCCAGTACCGGTACCAAAAATCTTCTGGAATCGAGGTACCGGTACTCGGTATCGGTACCAATCAGCAGACAGATTTTTCCTCCAGCTTCCAAGGCAGTTTTGACCCATTTTGAGGTCGAATTGAAAAAATTTCATGAGAAACATTTTTGTATCCCTAAGTGTTTACTATCTACTGTCAAAATTTCAGATCAATTGGATATAAGGATAAAAAGTTATCGCCAAAATACTAAGAGGTGTCCAAAATATTTTATACCCGAAATTTACGAAATTTGTGTTTTTATTCCGGAGTACTTCCAAGCTTCCAATGCACCTCATATTACCTCTCCCAAGGTTTTTCGACCTTCCGGATTCAATGGAAACATTATTTTGACCTAAAAATATTTAGAAACTTATCTAATAACTAATTCCAATCTCAAACGTCTTTGAAACTTAAACTTCCCAAATCCATTTGTCTCCCAATTATTCATTTCTAATGTTTTAACCTATGTGATTCATTCTTATATCATTATACATATCCTTATTTCCACAATAATTATCTATCATATAACTATATACATTTTTAAAAGAAAATACGGGGTGTTACAGTTGACTTGCGGGGAAGGACTTGAAAATGGAGACCCTTGATTTGTGGGTGTGTGGCAAGGAAGCTAGACAAGTGGGTGGACTCTGCAGCTGAGACTGTAGGTTGAGCAGTGATAAGGGTGACCACGCAGTTTTGTGAAGCTAGCATGGTGGCAAGCCTAAGGAATGGAGTCAAATGACCCATGCCGGCGCTTGGGAAGAGAGCTATATGTGGTGGTGTCCTCTGAGAATTGTCGTCGTTCCACATTGTTGGTGGTAGGTACAATGCTCAGTTTAGGCTACAATGCTCAGTTCAATGAATGATTTTGATGACAATGTATAGTGTCAGCTTGGATGGGGTCTAGGAATTCATCTGGTATCTCCCAAAAATCTCTCCTTAACCTAGGACCATACACTCTAACAACCACCACTCTATTCCATTCAGTGATTTAAAGAGAATAGAAAGAGTATATTCCCCCACACAACAATCTCTAAGGCAGACACAACCCTCATACCCCAAATAATAATAGGACCACCAAATTTGCCACATTAAGGTAAAAATTCCCAATCCTTAAACCTGACACCTCAAATAGTAGATACCATCTTTTTGTCAACCACATACCTCTTAATCTCTTGCAACAATACGATATCCGGTTCAATTCACCTTTATAGAACTCTTCTTTTTTATTCCCTAATTCCCGCACATTCCAACTCACAATCTTCATAAATCAATTAAGGTCCTCCAACTTCTCTCCTAACACTACCCCCCTCATAATCGACCCCAAATTCCAACTTTTCAATTTTCTCATACCCTTATTTCTCCTAACCCCAGTACTTATTTCGTTTTTCTTTCCTTTTTTTTCAATTAGGAGGAACTAAGGCATGATCCATTTTAGCCAAAAAAATCCCTTAACTTAATCCAATTAGCTCCATCAAATAAAATATCACCCTTTAAATCTCTCTTAGTTTCAAGGATTCCCTCATTAAGTACTAGAGCACGATACAGTTCTATTATTATCTTACTTTCAAGGGTTCAAGTCATGCAAAATCTCTCTACGTGTAAGATAAAAGTGTACATATTTAACAACCCTCATGACCCCACTGTAGGGAAAGTGTTGTGCATTGAACCATCCTCTTTAGTCATATTACACAAACCTCTTGATCTCGCAACGATAAGTGCCTCGTACACAGACTACTGAACCTCATGCACAGGCTGCCCATTACCATTTGTATATATAACTTCATAGAAATAGAAGATTGGTGGGAAACTGCAACCATGCAATGTACAAACTATCATAGCAGTCAGAATGCTAAGTAGAATTGTTATGCCCTGCATCTATCATACAACAAATCGTAACGCAAAGCTTCAGAATCTATCAGGAAGTTCAAACCCTGATCAGATACAGAGAGATGTAGATGATCAGAGTTTAGCACTTAATGATTAATTATCGGTATAATCGTATTAGTACATTTTTCCATTGGTCATAAAATACAAATAATTCACATTTACAAAGATTAGGAATTCTAAAACCACTTCCTAATCAATTAGTGGCATCCTATCGGTTGTAGTCTGTATCGCAGCTTTTGTGCTTTGCATTTTCAGATCTTCTCCATGCCGCTTCAAGTCTTGGGACCTGATGAATTCTTCAATTTTCGCTTTAAGCTCGGTGTTAGGAATCAACATCTCCGGGGTAAGATGAGAACGATTGAATGGATCGCTCTGTAATTCAAAGAATTAGAGAGAATTGTAAACCATGACTTTAGATGATCAAATAAATATCAATTAAGTAGGGGTGGAAGATGTACATTATCACTTAAAAGATGCCTCTGAATGACAGGTCTGTCGACTGTGACCCCTGAAGAAGGTAAAATAACTGGATCCTTCATTAAAGTGTACTGCAATCCAACATAAGTGATCAGCATTTTCCCCTTTCTATCAGCAATACAAATATAACACGAAGAAACAGAAAATGGCAGGATTTTAAATTATAATGCTCAAACAAGAGTAATTATCATAGGTTAATGATCAAACTGTGGCAAGAATGACACATGAGATGTACTTGGATGGGGTCTAGGAATTCATCTGGTATCTCTCCAAGGGCAGCTTCGGCATCCATGGCCTCAGAAGCTGCAGCTTTGGCTTTTGAACCGAGCCTACTGAATTCCTGGATGATCCTCCCATCTTCACCAATTCTCCTGAGGACATCTACCGCAGCAGTAAACAACTGCAGCAGATTTGAACTGTTAGATTACATTTAAGCAAGTCTACAGTAACAAGAGAGAAAATCTGAATTGTCAAAAAAGAGTTTTGTGGCAGATATAGTCAATGAGAAGTGCAAAAGAGACTCAAATTCCACTGAATACCTGTTCGTTATAGGAACGACCATCCTTAGTGATGGCAGTTGGAAAAATGTTTTCTTTATCACCCCTTGCTAGATGAACATATATTTTCACAATCTTCATATCAGAAAACACAAAGTCAGTCCGGCTACATTTTGGTCCAAGCTGTAATCACATTACACATGAGTGTACTGATTGACCACGACAAATATTGAAGTATCATGGGAAATGTCACCGACAAATAGACAAGCATATTCAATTGGCTTTTGGAGAAAGATTTTAATTTTAATTTCGTTTTTCTAAGAAGGCACATTTGATTATTAGAGCAATGTTACACTGCATCTTGAGAGGCAATGCATACGATGCAAACAAGGGAGACAGCAGTCTGCCACAAATTTCAATTATACAAATCACTAACAGGTCATGCTTGTGAAAACAAATTGTCCAACATAAATGCTGGCATGCATTCAGTTGGAAACATGATCACATCACGGTCCTCATCAAATTGAAATAACAAATAATAAAACTAATCATCAATTCGTTAAGGATTCGATCAACCCCCAGAATTAACAAGGTTTTTTAAAACCCTCACATCAAAAAATGTAAGGAAAGGTACAGACTGAAGAATATGTCATGCTATTAACTAACAATTCCTTACAGACCTGCTAGATGGAACCTACCAGATTATTACCTTCGACACTTGATTGGTTTGCAAATAATAAAAAATGATGTCCATATACGAGGAAATTGAAAGATGGATGTGATGCTAACCTGCTTAAGCAACTGTTTTGGATCAAACTCATACTTTTCAGGTTCTTTTAAGCTAAGAGATTTCCTTTGGGGTCCCACAAGTTGCAACAAGAAGTAATTCAACATGCTGGCCACTCTTTCAACCTATAAGTAACCCAAAAAAAATCCAGTGACTCAAACGATCTGTAATTTATCATAACTCAGAAAAGAAAACGGACAGAAAATGAAAAATCACCATCTCTGGAAGTAGGAAAGGAGCTGTAATCTGCTCTGAAGTGAATGCCAGCAAGCTCACGTCTTCATTTGCCAGTTTCATATCAATCCGTATGATCTAGAGCACACATTAATTTCATGGGGATAAGAATTCATTATTAAACAAAGGCAAGTGTTGATAATGATTATTTCTCTAATTTTCAAAGTAAATCAATACAAAAAAAGTTCCAAAAATAAAATAAACACTAACATTCTCTTGAGAGTGGAAAAGTTGGGTTCTCTCCTGCCTCTCTTGAGCTGGTCTGCGCTCCCATTCTACCGTATTAGACATCTCAGCTTCCAGCTCTTTGAGTTCAAGAATTTTATTAAGACTTTCATCTAGAAGATAGATGCTATCATTGATTAGAAAGTTTAAGAAATTCAGATAGACACCCTTCTCCTCTTCCTTAGCAATCTGGAAAAGCATATTAATTTCAGAAGAGCAAAATTTCAACTGACAAAAAGCTAAAAGCCAAATATAATGCTAAACAGTGACCGAAGATGGTTCTACCTGTCTCCATGTATTGCGGTGACTAGGAACCTGCCATAGGTATTCAAGAAGTTCGGCAATGTTGTGGCGGATGTTAAATTTATCATAGAACTGCATCAGGAGAGAAACGATTTTGTCAACCTTCCATACATTAAGTCAACAATGAAAAACTAAATCACAGGAGACAAATAAATCACAAATATCATTAAAAAAAATTATAAAAAAAGAAGAAAAATTAGAAAGGGCCTCGTGAGGTATTTTATTACCAAAAAAAGGTCAAATGATATAGATCTCATGTTGCCAGCAAATGTTAATAGCCAAAAATTTCTTCAAATACCAATCATATAAAACCAGCTTATGTATGAAAAAGTTTGAGCCCGTGAAGACCAATACCCAACTCAAAAGGCACCCAAAGCCCATTGACAGCTAGAACTTTGATAGGATGCCTTTTAATTCATTAGATCCAGAAACTTTACAGGTACTGCCACTCCATAACCCAATATAGGCAAACACATTTTTTCAGTAAAGTGGCAAGATATTAAATCCAAGGTCAAAGAAGTTAGATGCATAGCTTTCTCAGCCCTCCAAATTAGCAATGCCATGACTCAGTTATGTCATCATCCCTCTCGGTGCTCTTGCTAGCATTGATGCATTACTTGTCTGTCTGGGGGAGACACAATCATTGACCAGACACATGGTTAACAATTATGAATGATTTTATTTGGTCAGAACCTTGTAGATGGAGTAACAATGCATTCTTGCCAGCCAGATTTTTCCCATTTGGTGTACCAAAATACCATCATAACCTTATGAATGATTTGGAAAAGGTAAGAGATGACAAGACTTCAGTAACCAGTGAATACCACCATTCTATTTATAATTAACATTGATTCTGAAAAGACCGACCAATTCCAAACAGGGATCAAGAAGCAAAGAAGAATGAAGAAAGCAATTTTTTTGGGGCATCCATTAGGAAAGGGTCATGATTTCTTAGTATCTAGAGAAGCATCTAAGATAATCATTAGAAGAAAAACTTCAATGATGAAGGAAAATAGTATTCCAATGAGAGCTACAAAAAGAAGCTGCTGCTGTTTCTCAAACACATAATGATAAATTGGAGAGACAATCACCTGTGTGTGGGAACCTGTGAACTCTATGTCAACATAAAGCTTTAGAAGATTCCTCACAAGATATTCTAGAGACAGCTGGTGCCCTTCAAATAGGGTAGATGTAATTGATGAGCCACTGCAACACATTTGGTTAGAGGCATAAGTACGTAAATATTCAGCTTGCGAAACTAAAGATATTAAAAAGAAGTGAAATATCTTCTATTGATGTGCATCGGAAAACATAAAATCACCTTCCACGGGGCATCCAGTAGTTCAGTACTTCAACCATCTTCGCTCTTAGATATGGGTTTCTAATATACTCTGGACTTGCCATGAACATGATGATAAAGTTCATAAAATCATCCTGTAAGAAAAAAAGACCCAGTACATAGTTTAAATGCATCAAAGACATTATAAAGAATAAGAATGCACACAAAAATTGTAGAAAGCTGTCGCACCAGAGAGACCCCATCCAAAGCTTTTGGAATCCGAGAGGCAAAAATAAGCAATTCCAAGGCATCTTCCACAAAATGCTCTGGCATAGATGCAAATTCCATGGGGCATGTCGACGGCAGAGGCATTTTAAAACCCCCCACCAGACCCACTAACCAAACCACCACCAACCGGTAGAAAGACAAGGCATGCTGAACAAGTCCTCCATCCTAAGAATTACAAATTAATTATAAAAACACTTGCGCAGAAAAGAAAAGTTAATAATAATCTTGGCAGTTAAAGTGACAATGGATTAATAAATTTCTGTACTGTTTTTTTAAGCCTTGATTATTAATTGGTGGCATCGGGTAGGTCTAAATTTTAACCTCTATGTCGTGTTACTATATAAGTATAACAATATATTTTTTGCCAGGTAAGTATAACCTCATTAATAACTAATAAAAGTTTCACTTCATTGGTTTGACTTATCATTTCAAGGTATATAAACAGCCCGCAAAAGGATGACATAATCAGTGAAGACAGTGCAACACACTTGCAAGCATGCACACTCCCACAGACAGAGGATTCAGGCTGATATACCATAAGTATCTGAGCTTCATAACATAGCTTTTCCTGTGAATATATCTCAATTTCCTTTTCAAGGCGAGCTATATCTCGCTCCAGTTGTTGAGAAGGTGTTTGCTCCTGCCGGGCTTTGAAAGTTGAGAGAGTATCTTCACATCTTGAAATGTCCTGCATAAAATTTCACTCAAAAACATAAATACCAAAAAACATGTACTTCAGAATCATTAAGTCCTACTTTACAAACCAATAAACCATTAAGGCCTACAAAATTTTCAGTTGGACCAATAAGTCTTGTTTTCTTCAAACAAGCACACTATCTATTTTATTTTCTTTTTTGCCCTCATAACTGGAAAACCAATTTTTTTAGCTCTAAGCATATCTTTTCTTTATTAAACAAATATAAAAACACCTATTTTCAATAAGCTCATAATATCTTCAGTCGCCACTCTATTGACGACTAATTGATTATAGACCAGCCCTTGAGGGATCATTGCAAGTACTCCTCCGCCCAAGTGGCACGTTGTGGGTTTGAGATCAGAACTTAGCCTCTCCTTGTGGAACAACTTAAAAAAAAATTCAAGTATATAGAGAACTTGTTAGAATCGGTTTTTTTAAAAAGTAGGGACTTATTGGTCTCACTGAACTTCGTGGTTTCTTGGTGAGTGAAGTAGGACTTGATGGTTATTTTTCCAAGAAATAACATAGATTCAAGCAATAAATCACATGACATAGAGATCCAGTATTAATACAAGAAACAAGTCATAACAAAGATTATCTGCACTCATTATTTATGGTTGATTACCTGATCAAGATGCTTGAAATCAGAAAATGCTTTTAACAGGCCCAGATTGAGCACCCTTGTGGTCATAAAAAAGCACTCACAAATAAAGGGGAATTTAGCTTTCTCGCTACAACTTGACATTGGCTTGTTACTGTGGAGGGAAGAAGGTCCACCAGCAATACTGCCAGAACTGGTTGCTTCTTGAGATTGCAGCAACCGATTTTCTCCATCACTACCTTGTGTAGAGACTTCAATTTTTGCAGGATTTTTCTTGTTTAACCATTCAGCAACTTCATCAGATGATGCATGCAGCGCAGTCAATTCCCTGGTACAGATTCATAACCAACATTAGGAATAACAACAGGAAGATACAATGAAAAGCATAGCAGAAAATATTACATAATAGACGCCCAATTAACTGAAGTCTCCCACCTTAAATTTAAGCGGGTAGTGTTAAATACGTATTTAGGATCAATTTTATCCCTTTTAGATAGATTCACATCTAAGAATGGATCGCAGAGACGAAGCATGACAGCACTGAGATTCACAAACATGCCAGAACTTGCACAAGACATTGGATCAACCTGCAACCAAATCAGATATATAATTCAAGGTTAAACCGGAAACATATGTGTTGACCACCATATTGGTCATCTACTTAGGCAGGATGAAGTAGAGAACATGCGGTGATGAAACGTGGTGTTTATTTTTCCTTAAACCAATATTACACATAAAACTCCAAGGACGAAGTACAAGCATGCCAATCACTATACCATAATTCAAATAATGCCAAGCTCAGCAAAAAACAAAATTACCTGTATATGAGCCCTTGACGAGTTTTTGTTGATTACCTCCGCAAGATACTCAAGAACATTCTCACGGGTATTTGTATTTTTAAGGAGGCACTTAAGAACTTCTGTCAGGCCATCATATAAATTGTTCATGACGGTTTTGATTGTTTTGAATGAAGATAACAGATCAGCACGACGACGAGTTGATGCTTCTGAGAAGCATTGTTGGCTGTTGTATAAAGAGATAACAATCTTTCAGTATACTAACCATATTAAGCAGTACCTATCTTGCTATCTTGTTTATAAACACGCCTAAGCAATACATTCAAATTTGAATAACATGAAAGTCTGGATCAGGTCTCCACAGGGACTTCCCCGTTTCTGTTTTTTCTTCTTTTGCTGTTAAAATGGGAGGGGGAAGGGGGATATGTCCAAATAAGCAAAGAAATATATTCCTTACCGGAAATATCTTTCAATGTATTTTATTTACAAAGATATTTTCATTAGAATAGGCCAATAAAATTGCGCCCAAGTTTAAAAACAAAAAAAAAAAAAGCAACGTTTGGGGGTGGGGGATAGAATATCCATCAAGCAAAACTAGCTTATGTCATGACATATTTTCCAAACACCTTGCTGCTGAGCTTAGGGCTATTAGGTTACCAAGGTCCAATCATCAAAACCTCTGAATAATCCTTTTAGATTTTCAGTACGGATAGCTAAAGTAAGGAATGCGACTAGAGAAGACATCTGCAATACAAAATCTTTGCCTCTTTGGTAAATTCCGCAATTCTCTTGCACTATCACTCAATATTAATCCATTTAACTCATTATACAATGCAGAACTTCAAGCTCAACTAACAATAGAACTTTAAAAGAGCAGGAACACAAAAATTTCAAATGCACTCTACCAACTAAAGTCAAGTATCATTATAAGTTAAAACAAAACAGTAGTAAAACATAAGTTCAACCAAGTTTACAGAACAGGGATACTATCTTTCCAAGCACAGAAAATGGAATGAGATAAATCGAATTGCAACCTACAAAAATATATGCCAAGAAGAATTAAAGGACAAACTAGAATCTGGGAAAGAAAAACCGAACTCACCCGACATCAGGGTGACCTTTGAATAGGGCATGATCGTACAAAGCACTAACATGAAAGAAAGGACCTAAAGTGCTAGTCATCTCCATAACCCGTCCATTCAAATACGCTCCCTTCGGAATCCACCAAGGGTGATTTACCAAACACTTTGCACCAATGGGGTAATTGATCAACAACAACAGAGCCCTCAAAGGCTGTTGAAAATTCCCAAGAGCCGAAACCGAAAGCACACTCCCTCTCAAATCCTCATACAACTGCTTCAATATCGGGTTCATACTATCAAAATCTTCATCCTTAAAAAACTCCTCCAGAAACCCAGGCGGACATGAAACCCCCCCACTACTACTCCCCCCTCCAAAGCCATCAACTAAACTCGAAACCTCCGAATAAATCAATGGCAACAAAGGAGAAACATTGCTTTTATTCGTATCCCAATTCGGAAACATATCAGGATTCGCTAGATGAATCCTACAATACGAAACCGTCAATTTTTGGGCCTGTTTAATCACCACTTCCATCGCAGACCTCACATTCGTATCTTTCATGGAAGTAATTTTCTTTCCCTCGTCATATGCTCGACGATAACAGTTAACCAAATACTGAAACGGCGGTTCCGCCGACGGAAAATCACCTGAAAGCCTATCGATCAAAATTCTTTCCATCAAATCCCTCGAAAGTCTCAATTCCATTCCCTCACTGAGAATTTCAGCTGCCGTCATCTCCAAATACACAATACGACCATCGTTTTCCATCGAATCAACGAGTGAAACAAGAAAGATTTTCCGGAGGATTATGTCCTCGATTTCCTCCCTTGATCTTTGAGGTTTTGAGGTCGCCATAGCTCACAATCAGAGAAATATATATATATACTCAACGGAAAATCGATCTTACAGAGCCGATCAGTAGTCAGAGAATAGTGGTGAGAATTAACGAAGACTATACACAGATCTCTAGTGACCAAAGAAAGATGGAAGACGAAAAACTTTAGGTTGGAGAATTGCATGGGTGGAATTGAAAATAGGGTTAATTACAAAATATCCCATTCAATTTTGGGTAGTTTGCTATTGACCCCTTAAAAATTTAATTTTAACAAATTATCTCTTTTAAGTTTGAATATTTTACAATTAATTCAATTAATTAATTTTAGACCATAAAAAAATGACATAAATTAGACTTGAGAAATTCATAAAATCTCTATTTTTTTTTGTCAGAAAGACACAATTACTCCTATAAAATAATGTATGTGCGCATTTAGGTGTTAGTGTTGGGTGGAGGTGGAGGTGGAGGCAAGCATAGTGTTGTGTAGCGTGTTGATATTGGGCTGAACATATGTATTTTTTTGTTTGATTTTTTTATTTTCTTATATTTTTATGGATAAAATTAATATATCAAAAAAAATGAAAAATAATGTACAAGATGAAAGGTATAATAATACTTTCATGTTCCAACCATCGCTGTAAGTCAATTTAGTATGCATGAAACTTAGAAGGAAAAAAAATATAATATTTAAAATTATAAAAAACTGATTGTAATAAAATACATAATTTGAATGGCCAAATTATAATTAACCCTCGAAAATATATAATAACTTTGGGGTATCCTATTTCTGCCATAACTAGGACTCTAATCATTACCCAAGACTATCATTACAATTTCTAAATCGATTATCCCAATTCCAAATATAATTCTCATCCAACATTATCCTAATATCATTAACCCTTGAAAATATTATTTAAATCATTAATTTTATGACAAATGCGATCTAAAAAATTAATAATTGATAAAAAAAAAAATTACAAGAAGCCTAAGTCTAAATAGGAATTAAAATTATACATGTGATACAATGCGTATTTTAATCTTCTTGCAGGCCATCAACTATCCATCTTAGCGATTGCAATAGTGAAATTTCTCCCATTTTTCTCTCATAAGATGAAGATGATTGTTTTGGCAAGACTCTTCTGATTGAAAGTTTTGAAGAAGTAGAAGAAGAAACAGCAATAGACATGATCGATTTCCTCTGCACAAGAATTGAGGATTTGAGAGTAAGCATGACTGACTCGTATGAATTTAGACACCAAATAGGCAAATATTGATAGTAGATTAGCAAAAATTAATCCATGCATTGGACTTTTTTGAAAAAAAAAGTAAAAAAAATAAACCTAGCAATTATTATTCTCTTTTTTATTTTTTAGATAACATATACACCATAATAATAGCAGTATCTTAATTAACTCATCATTCTTAATCTCATCTTATTTAATAATCTAGTTGCAACAAAACAATTAGCCATCTAATTAATCTAGTGGTAGTTCACAGCTACCTGTTAAACCTCTTATTTATGATTTGAATGTACCCCACTTATTTGTTGTGTGAATGAAATTCCATTGATGGTAATAGACTTGTGAGAGACTGATTAAAGAGAAAGATGATAAAGACGAAGAAGAACTCGAATTCATTTGCAAAAGGATTATACACATACGGGATCATAGACTAATACAAACGTGTGATTAAAGTAAAATGACAATAATTAAGGAATTCAGATCTAGTCCTGTCTCGTATAACACAACTAAGGTACTCCGAGCAAACCTCAATTATTTTCACCATGGTTAAAATGTGTACACCCTCAAAAACATTTATTATGGTTGAAATGTTTACTGTGATTAAAAAATTAAAACATAAGTTCTAAAATAAGTCATCAATATTCACTAGAGAACATTGTCCACCAGAACCACACAGTTATCTGCCGAAAATCTTATTGCACCTACGTTAGGACCGAAGTTAAGGTCCCACCACTTTCTCTGGGTGTTGAAGAGTATGTTTAGTCTGACAAGAAGTTGTTGTAGTTATGCAGACTTGAACCCAAATATTGAGCGAGAAAATATTTTACCCACTAGACTAACAGCTCGTTGGTGGATAAATCATTCTTCATAGTTCATAGTGTTGGCTAAAGAAATACCATCACAAAATCATATATACACAACACAATGGATAAGTTGTTCTTCATACAATGTACAAATCGTGTGCAGTTGAGCTCGTTTAATAGAATTACCTGTCTGTCCACCTTCAAATCAAAAGCTGAAAAATCATATCAAAATCAGTTCCCATTTTTGCCACATTAAGGTGCCAATAGGCTCTTATTCAAGGTGGTCATGTGGCCTGAGAGACAGGAACATTGCCGCATACCGCCGAAGCCGATGCTCAGTACTGCCACCATTCTCCATCTCATGATCCACCAGAAGCTTAGTCCTCCGAATGTACCGTCGCCAGGCCAACTGTATATTCACGGCTGCCCATGTTCTCCAGTTGGATGAATAATATCGCATTGTTCGCTTAAGCTTCTCGTTAGCAAATTTGTAGCGGAAGTGATCAGTGATGTATCGAACATGTTCAACATCGAGGCCATATGCTTCCGTTGATTCAACACAAGTAAATGTTGCAGATGAGGCAGGAAGTCTGTCTATGAATGGGCGGCGAAGGCACCATGAAAGAAGTTCATCACCCAAAAAGCCTCCGGGTTTTAAAATGTTTGTGGCTATCTTGCCTTTGCTTAATTTTTGACTACTTATTACACACCCACGAACGATGAACACAATCCTCTGAACAGGGTCTCCTTCTCTAATGATCTGTTTCATGTTGACATCAAAATATAAACATAGTTGTTGTTATGTGTAGATAATCTTGAATTGATTGGTAATTGTCTGGCATTATACCTTCTCATCTCTGGAGAAGACCAGTGGCTTAACACGGTCACAGATGTTGTCAAGGATAAGATCATCCAGACAGTGAAACAGAGGTACCTGAAAAGTAAAATTAAAATCACAATATATAATACATATGAGGGCTTTGCTAACTTTGTAGAAATGTTCTCAAAAAAGTCGTAAAAATGATCCGTGATAATGACTCATAGTAGCTGTGATAACATGTTCATCGTTTCTATATTTGGAAAAAGAAAAAGATATCCCTCTCAGCATTCAGGAAGAAGCCCTGCACTTTCATATTGGTATTTGGCTCTTTCGTTTACCTTTTTTATGAGGTCTAGGCAAAGAAAGCGCTTAATTTCTCGTCGAAGCCCTTGTGGCAAGTCTTTAATCATTTCCATTTCATCTTCTCCTCCCATGGTTGCCCAACTTTGGCGTTCAAAATGGCGAACTCTTTGTCTCAGTTGAGATGGCAATTGTCTCCGCCTCATCCACCATTCCATATCTCGACACCTTAGTTGCATTTTTCTCTTCTTTGCCATAACAGCATGCAAAAATACCTTAATAGCAGAATTTTAGCAATAATAGTCTTAGTGCCTAGTCTCATGTCCAAGATTGCATTTCTGGAAATAGGACCTTAATATAGAAAATTTAAGCAAGAAGAAGAGTTTTAAGGTACCTGAATGTTCCCAATCAACAGAGTAAAGAGCATCAAGCCACTAAGCACAATACATATACTGAAGATCAACTCTAAAAAGTTACTTGTTGGTTCCAGGTCATTGCCAAAAGTGCTGTAACAAAAATGCAAAAATCAATCATGTTTCCGAGAATATCATAAGAGTCGAATTAGGAGCCAGTAAAAAACCCAACACTAAATATACTCAAAAAATTCAGACAAAGATTAGTCAGCAGTAACTCCAAATTCGATATTGTTTCATCAAAGTTCTATTACTTCGAGGTTTCACCTAATATGAGTGCGCTGCTAGTTACATAATGAAGTTTCTATGACAAGCCCTTCCCTAAGGTCACAAGTTTAGATGGTTTGATACCGAAAATTTGAGGAGAATCTTATTTCAATAAGGCAGAAATGCAGCTCCAACATGCAAAGTCAATTGCATGTGTATACAGAGAATTTCAAAAATCAAAATCAAGAACCAAACATACAAAATTCAGAAACACCCTCCAAAATTCATTGGTTTTGCAGGACACAGCGACAAAAAGATCACTGTGTGGGCTCAGAAAATCTATTCTATCATTCTTTTAGTTTTCAAAAGTCAAAACTGAAGCAATAATTTCCAGAACTAATCTTCAAAGTGACGGCAGCCAGTAAGTACATGCATGACGCTTGTTTCAAATCTCAAAAAGGGAAAACTGGCTTCAAGTTCATATAGAAACCCAACTTCCATTGTTACCTGAGAGTAAATAAACCCCAGAATATGGGATAAAGGATCTTAACCCTGATCAAGTTGCTAGTTATGACTGGGAGAGCCCATTTGTAGATCCCATAACGAAATGGTCCATTCATATCTAAGCACAATGGCTTTCTGACAGTAATTGTTGAGTTCCCACCACATGGATTCCCTATAGTGTCTGCTGGTAACAGAAACTGGTAACAAACCTCTTGCGAGCACGCCAAAGACAAACTACATGTGTTTTTTCTGTCGCAGTGCTGCCTGAGGCATGAGGCTACACGTTGTATCGCAAGGACATACCAGCATCCCCCAGCAACCTGAAAACAGGATGAACCAAAAAGGCAGAGGAAGATGTCAGTGGCTGTTAAGAAAGCTTTAGACAGTGGGAGTAAGGTAACCTTACGTGAGAGGCAATGAAGTAGGCAATGAGATTAAGGCTAAAACCCCACCAAATGGTGCCGAAGATGTAACCTGTAACCTTCTGCATTCTTCTCATTAGGGATATGCAATGGTAGACCTTGGGGAGGAACTGGAACAAGAAGATTAGCAGAAGTATGGTCATAATGAGCTTTATCTCTTCTTGTCTGATCAATCTTGGTACCACTAACCAAAATACAGCCTGAACAAAGAATAAAAAAGAAAAAAATGATTGCAACATTCAAATAAAAACAGAATAGAAGAAAGCACACTACATCTAATCCTTATTCAAATCAAACAGAAGGACTCCTTTGTTGAAGTATAAATAATTAAATTACACACACCCCAATAACTTATGCATTTGAAGTGGACGGTTGTTTAACATGGTATCATCACCTCCACTTGTTTAACAGATCTAGTCTTGAATATTTCTCCTCGGATTAAAGTTTTTGTATATAGAGTTTTTTTAATCCAAATGTTTTGTCATTTTTTTTTGTTGATCCTAGTCTTTTATATACTTACAAAATCTTTATTTGGATTGCATGTTGCAACTTGCCTACATGAAGCCGGAATCACTAGTAATTGCCGGCCAGCCATACGACGGTGAATTCGTTCTTGGGCCTTGTACACACCGCACGTCACACTATAGGAGTTGGTCATGCCGGAAGTCGTTACTTTAACCACAAGGAAGGGGACGCCGAAGGCAAGGCTAGTTAGTGACAGGAGTGAAGTTGTAACAAGGTAGCCGTACTGGAAGGTGCGACTGAGTTACGAGTTTCAATCTTATCCTCATATATTTTTCAGCCTATTTCTATCACATCAC
Organism: Ilex asprella; assembly: GCA_023539305.1. Lineage (NCBI taxonomy): Eukaryota > Viridiplantae > Streptophyta > Magnoliopsida > Aquifoliales > Aquifoliaceae > Ilex > Ilex asprella. The sequence continues at coordinate 49,333,166 of CM042185.1, read as the reverse complement.
TCATTTCTATAATAAGTTAAATTATTTAATTTTTGATTCAATATAATTTTTATTTCAAACATTGTTCATTATATGATATTGTACACATGCTAATATTTTGTTAAGGTCATGTATTTTTTTTTAAAAAAATATCAATTGTTTTTTTTAAATAATGGATAGAAATTAATTTAAAACTATGCAATTAAATATAGAATCAATTTTTAAAAAATTAATGGATAGTACAAAAGAACATTACTATTTCATACAATTACATTAATTTTTTTTAAAATTCAAATTTTATATTACATCGTGTCTACCGGGAGAGATTATAACTAGTGGTCATATTGTACTGCACAATAATCATGGAGGGGCCAAGATAGCTCCGTCCATGGTAAAAGTGGCTCATTACTAGCCAAATGACTAACCTGGGGGACCGGGAGTATCACGAAAGCGTCGAACCAGAACCCTTTAAGCGACCGGACGTAGTGAGAAGCAATGGCACGTGCGTCCCAGACGAGCTTCCCACAACCAACTACCAACGACTCTCTCGACACGTACGCCAATCGGAACTGAAGCCACAAGTGGCAGAGGTGAACTCCGTCAAGACACGTACGAAGCACCGTCACGATCGCCGCCAATCCACCGTCCATGTACAAACAAGGCGAGCCACCGCGGCCGATGGACAGGGAATAGAAGAACAGAGGATCAACGGCCAAGGCCATGCCACGTGCCAGTAACAGAGTCCGGTTCCATCTCTGCACCTTCTTGGTCCGAGGGTCCAAAACCCGGCCGAATGGTCCCAAGGGTCGCCCATTGCAGGTAGACCGGTTCTCGCCCGTTGTTGGACCGGACCGGTGTTGAATCGGAATTAGTGATGAACCGGCTGAGGCTTCCCATTCGGGCTGGTTTGCCCTGTCGCAACAAGTGGAGTGAAAAACAGGTGCTCCAGCTTCTGTACATGCGTAACACTCGACAGTGTTCAAAGTTGGAGAGTCGTCAATGGGGTCGCTATTTTCCGGTGGAGCTGTCCGTCGCCGGAATATTCCTGATCCAAACCACCTGTGGTGAAATTCATTATACAAATGACAAGAGACACGGTTAATCACTTCAAATTTCGAAGAAAAACAAGATTAAAACACGACCCAACAAAAATTCAGAAGAAATACATATATGATACAGATTGTTGAAGTTGTAGGTGACCTTGAGAATGAAAACTGGAGGTCTGGACTAGAGGGCATATTTGGAAGCCAGAAACCATGGAATAGAACCAGAAGTAGAAGAGCGAAATAACACAAAAAAATCTCTCAGAAGATTTTGGTACTGCCTTCTAGGTGTTGTAATCTCGATCGTTGTAATAAAAAAGGGTTCCGATGCATGTAATTTTTGTAAGTGATTGAATGTATATTTGCAGCTGCATCCAAAGCGAGGTGTGTGTGTGAGAGTTCTAGAAAGAGAAGGAAATATGATCAATGTATAGGATATGCCATACGTATATGGCGATGCGATAAGTGGGGAATTGAGAGAGAGAGAGAGAGGTGGATGTTTTGGTCTGATTATGGGAGGGTCTGTCATATGGGCCTATGGCACATGACGAAGACGTTCTTGGCTTGAGGACGAACAACCACTTACGGAACGTACATAACAGTGGGGGTCCGGTGCAGTGACAACTCTTGCTAGCGGTTAGTTTCGCATAACTTTGAAAGTGAGAGTCTAATAATAATCAAACTATGGTAAGTAAATTGCTTCCGGTTATTTAATTATTTGATAATCAAAGTTATTCTTTAATAAATAATTATTATAAATCAGGCTCAATGGAATTTGAACTAATTTTTTTTTTCTGTTTTTAAGGTAGAAATCTGAACTAATTTTTTTCTATCATTAATCCAATCATTATTTATGGTCCAAAATTCTATTTTATCATCAATTTAATCACCAAACTGACAAAATGAATAAAAATAAACAAGCAAAGGTCAGAAGGAGGCAATTCTGTATGAATCGAAGGATTCAGTTCAAAAGATGGAAGAATTTTTTTTCCTATTGAGACTGTCCAGCAGGAGTCGACAAGCTTTAGCGTACCGACAGACCTAATACAAAGAATAAGAGTTTAGACCAGTTCTCTAAATAAAATTTTAAGAGTCCTTAACATTCATAATTCTTATTTATTCACGTTAAGTTCAATAGAGTAATCGGCACAAAATGACAAACGTCAAATATATGTCCTCGACTTTTTAGTAGCAACAAAGTGTTTGTTGCCATTTTTATCTCCTTATAAATAAAGTCTTAATAGCTGGTAGTCTGTTACAAGCTTTCGTGTCTTCTCATTCGCTTTTTTTTTCCCTTCACCTACACGTAAACATAGGGCTTGCTTGTTTGTTTTCGATTTCATGGTAGTATAAGGACACGGAATAAGTAAAAATAGAGAGAGAAGGGACTGATTTGATTTGAACGGCTTGGCTCACACTCCAAACTCCAGAACATTGTATTGCTATTTATAGGATTACCTAATAACAGAGCATATCATAAAGTGGGGCTTGGGAGTGTTAATCAAGACGAGTTATTCAAACTCGGTTCAAAAAAAAGTAGGCTTGAGCTCGACTCGTGTTCTAAAAGAGATGAGCTTGAATAGTTCAAAATGAGATAGGTTTGAACAATTTTTTTAAACTCCTTTAAAAAAATGAGGCTAAAAAACTCGATTCTAGCTTACAAAATTCGGTTCATTTATATGTAAAATAATCGAGACTCGAGTTACTTGGGTTTGGGCTCGGCTCGAGTTTTAAACGAGTCAAATTTGAATAATTTTTTAACCTCGTTTAAAAAAATAAGTTAGCAAAACTCAGACTCAAACTCATAAAATTTAACTCGATTAATAACCCTAATGAACCTCAACGACTCTATTAGTTACAATCGGAATTTAGAAAGGGTCAAATGAACACAGAATTCGTAGGAGATGAAACTGCCTTGCTTGAGTCCTGATCAACCTCTTCAGTAGATATTTTAATGGGAGGTGGTATTAAAATGAGGTATAAAATTAATACATGATACTAAATTAGTAAATTATTATAATGACCTTTTAATGTCTAATGTTCAACATCAAGACAATGGTATTAAAATCAATTGATATAAAATAAAATATTTACTATTGTGGGAACCACATGAAAAATAAATTACAATATTAATCTTTCAAGTGTCTAATAATTTAAAACAGATGGAGGATATTTAAGTCAATTATCAAATAAAATCATTACTTTTATATGAGACCCACATGCATTGCAAAAATTACAAGCCAAACATGGTATAAGATTGAAAAAGATATTAAATTATTAGTTATTATTTATGTCTCAAGACACAGTGTAATAAAAAAATAATAAATGGTAAAAATATTTGTATTCATATCCAAAATTAAATCACAAACATAGGGAAGAGATAAATAGAATTTAAGCATCGATTTGTAGTGGGGGTGAGAAGTGGTGGGCGGCAATGGAGGTGGGAGTGGTAGGAGACGGTGATGGTTGTGAAGAGTGATAATGACTATCGTGGTGGTGGTGGGGTGGGGGTGGTAGAAATAGTGGTAGAATGGTTTCAAATACTATTAATTTTTTTGAAGTGCTTATGAGAAAATAATTTTTAAAATTACTTTTAAAAATTTACTCCAAACACACATTTATGAACTTATTTTTTCTATTAAATTTAGGATGTTAATATTAACCGTTAGATTAATTTTAAAATAAAATTTAAAACGATCTGAACTACGAATAGCAAAAATTATTTTATTTATCTTTTAAAATTTAAATTGTAAACTATTTTATTATATAGAAGGGTTGGAGAGGAATGAAAATAAGACTCCAATCCCATGACCACCTCTGTCTCAAAAGAGGCAAAGATGGAGAATGAATATATACGCGCAAAGTGGAAGAGTTTGATTAGAGACAAATTAGGTCAAAAATAAAAACATAAAAATTTAATCATTACAAATTATAAGTACTTACAAATTCGGAATCTGTTCATCGATATTTTAATTATCAATCGCATGAAAATTCTTATTGCAATATGTCTCGTCCTAAACAAATGAATTCAAACTTAAAATCATTAATATATCATAATGTGCACAAGCATGTTGTTCATTATTATTTCTTGTATAAAGGTAGTGTTTTTGCCATTGAAATCAATTATCACGATGATTGGGATGATGGTACTGCCTGATGCAACCCCCCTGTCCGGGAAATAGATCATAGGTTTTCATAGTCATAGGATTCTTCTACCTGGCCCCACATTAATGGTATGTTTAAGAAGAGGGACAACAAAATAATTGAGATTAAAAATAGGAGATTTGAATTGTGGGATATTTAAGGAGCCATGACATTTCTATTTTTAAGTAGTAATGTTGTAATATTCTCTGGTAAAAAAAAAAAAAAAATTTTTGGTGAATTGTATTTTATATTTTAAAAGATTTTAAAAAAAAATTATTTTGTATATTTAAAGATTAAATTTATACACTTTCTCTTAGTTTTTTTGTCCATTTCAAATTGGTTTTTGACGAAAAAAAATAACAAAAGTAAACAGAAGGGTCATATTATAACATTTTTTATATATTGAGGGTATAATGTAAAAATTTTAATCTTTAAAAATATAAAATAAAAATCTTAAAATCTTTTAAGATACAAAATACAGAAAAAATACCCAGTTGGAGCTCGACTCATGTTCTAAACGATATAAGCTTGAACAGTTCTAAACGAGATCTGTTTGAACAATTTTTTAAGGTCCTTTAAAAAAACGAGGCTAAAAAGTTCTGTTTGAACTTACAAAGTACAACTCATTTAAATGTAAAATAATAGAGACTAGAGTTACTTGGGCTCGGGTTCGACTTGAGTTCTAAATGAATCGAACTTGAATAATTTTTTAAACTCATTTTAAAAAATAAGCTAGTCAAACTCGAACTCAAAGTCACAAAATTCGGCTCGATTAACAACCTACTGAAACCTCAACGACTCTATTAGTTACCATCGGAATTTAAAAAGGGTTAAATGACCGCAGAATTCGTAGGAGATGAAACTGCCTCGCCTGAGTCTTGGAGAACCTCTTTAGTAGATATTTTAATAGGAAGTGGTATTAAAATGAGATATAAAATTAATACATGGTAATAAATTAATAAATTATTATAATGACCTTTTAATTCCGAAAAATGCTATTTAGGCCAAAAAATTTGACATAATTTGTTGACTTAATGATGTGATTTCATTAGAACCATTAGATTAACAACAAGTTTTAATGTCTGATGGAGCCCACAGTCAATCTAAATATCATAGTAAATTAGGTCAATAAATTAGGTCTCAATAGCATTCCTCTTGAATTCCTCATGTTCAACATCAAGAAAATGGTATTAAAATCAATTGATATAAAATAAAATATTTACTGATGTGTGAACCACACAAAAAATAAATTACAATATTAATCTTTCAAGTGTCAAAAAATTCAAACCAAATGGAAGATATTTTTGATCAAAAAAAAAAAAGGAAGATATTTAAGTAAAATATCAAATATAATCATTACTTTTATGTGAGACCCACATGCATTATAAAAATTACAAACCAAACATGGTATAAAATTAAAAAAGACATTAAATTATGTCATCCATACCCATGGGGTTGGAGAGGGTTGGAAATAAAACTCCAATCCCATGACGACAACTGTCTCAAAAATTAAAGTTTTTGCCATTGATCTTATGCTAATTTTTTATTTGATCTCCTTGGAACTTCAATATTTACATTAGTATTTGGGTGAATGACACTTTGGACTTTGGAAAAAAAATTAAAATTTTAATTTGAATCTTGCAAGCTTAAAATTTTTATATCGCACCCTCGATCAAACAATTAATAAAAAAAGAACAATGTGGTAACAACTAATGTGTTTCTTGGTGGGACAATTTTTTGGTGTTGTATACTCTATTTTATTTGTATATTACTCAATTTTTAAGTGTTTTAATCCTCAATTTTGTAAAAGTGAACCAATTTGTCGCTTCGTCCAATTGTAGGTACTTGACGAATTCTACAAAACAAATAAAGGAAGTAAATTATTTCGAGCAACAAAAAAAGTAGTTCGATTGACTGCGTGGGGGAAGGCTCTCGTTGAGCGTCTAAGGGGGTTGATTCACAAGCCATAAAAAACCTGGCATCTAACCTTGAAGCTACAAAACCGACTAGAATCATCAATAATTCGCTCTTCAAAGAATGACGAAGATTTAGAAGGACAAACCATTCTCGATGCAGTAAACAACACAGAATCACAATGTAAAAATTTGCCAAATAATCCTGTCAGCAATATTTACTATAGTTTGTTGATACATTGTATTGACAATAATTATTAATCATTATCAATCACATGAACATTCTTATTGTAATATGTCCCCTTCTAAACAAATGAACTCAAACTTAAAATCCTTAATATTTCATAATTTACGTACACATGTTCTTCTTTATTGTTTCTTGTTTTTTTGTCTTTAAGAGCTTCCGGTCCATAAATTGTTAAAAACAAAAATTTGGGCCCAAAGCAAAAATATATAAAAGCATTGTTTCTGTCATTCCAGTCAATTACCACGTTGATTGTAATGATGGTACTGCCTCATGCAAACCTTTGTCCTGCAAATGGTGCATAGGTTTTCATAGTCATAGGATTCTTCTACCTGGCCCCCCACATTAATGATATGTTTAACAAGAGGGATACAAAATAAATGGGGTTAAAAGTAAGACTGATTGAGCTTTGGGTGAATTCTACTTTATATTTTAAAAGATTTTAAAATTTTTTATTTTTTATATTTAAAGATTAAATTTTATACATTATAATTTTAATGTATCAAAATTATTATAATGTAATTTTTTTTATTAATTTTTTCTTATTTTTTTTGTCTGTATCAATGAGTTAGTTTTTGAAGAAAAAAAAATAACAAAAGTAAATAGAAATGTCATGTTGTAATATTTTTGATATATTGAGGGTATAATGTAAGAAATTTAATCTTTAAAAATATAAAATAAAAATTTAAAAAACTTTCGAGATACAAAATACAAGAAAAAACCCTTGAATTTTTTATCTTTAGATGATGAAAGATATTTTTCCCCTTTCTTATTTGGTAGGAATGATGAAAAAATAAGGTAGAAAAATTTAATATTATTTTAATTTGTATGAAAAAGAAAATTAAAAAAAAAAACATGATTTGTTAAATACCATAAACACCCTCAAGTTATTAAAAACTAAATTGTGTGCAGTGTGCATGTGTTTCTCACCATGCATTATTGTCGGTTGGATGGAACAAAAGAGCGTGGACCCCACATAGATTTGTTCAACACGCAGTCACTTTGGGGGACATAAAAATAAATTCAACAATAGTAATGTTTGGTCAACTAAATATTATTTTACTGACAAGTACCAGTGAAATATCAGTCCTACTCTTCACCTTAAAATTTAGAATTTAAATTTTAAAATTTTTATTAGAATTTGATGGTTGACTACTCTGGTTCTAAGAGATATTCCAGATACGATCAAGAGTTTTATGATCTCATCTTTAAAAGTCTATCGAAATGATCGCTAAACACTCTTTCTTATCCTCACCTCTTTTTTAACCAAAAGAAAAAAGTAGTCAATTTTATATCTCTGATTTTCAGCCCGAATTTGGGTGAATGGGATTGATTCACTTTCCCTCCTTCTTTTCTTTTCTCACCCAAACAAAAAAACATCATTTTCTCTCTTATTTTCCTCCATCTTTTTTCCTCCATACCAAATACACTATAAGGGTGTTACTATGCCTGACCCGGTAGCCCGACAGTCATGCGCACCATGAAATGATGACCCGTCGTGAGAGGACCAATCCGATGAATAACCTTCCAAAAGGATCGTCATGATCGACCAAACTAACACATTGTTGCTTGTGATTTTTCAATTAGGTTTATTAATCTAATCCAGTGTCAATCAACGATATCATGACCAAACTAACAAATTGTGGGTTGTGATTTTTTGATTAAGTTGATCAATTTTAATCCACTATCAATCATCGTTCATGGACAAGCAAAATACATTAACAAATGGGTCGGGTTGGCCCGACCTAACATAATATAGACCTTTACCTATTTTGATTCATGACATATTTGTGCACAATTGGGTCCACCCATTGAATTGGATTGTGTGGGGGGTGAAAGATCAAATCAAATGGACAAAAGAACTCCAGGTAGTAGAGCCATGAACAACCATCTTAAATTATTGAGCAAGAGGGCTGCTAGTGTACTACATTTTCTTCACGTGGGTCCTTTGCTTTTACTATCGGGTCATTTTCATTTTCCGTACACACCTCCATTTCATACACCTTCCTCACAAACTTCCAAAGGCTAAAAAGCAACTATAGCTTGTCTGTCCACAATGCAACGTTGGCATCGCTCTTAGAGAAGAAAGAGACACTCATTTCGTTGTCTTTGTGCAACTTGAGAGCGTGTGAGATTCTTCAATGACACGTATGCGTGTAATTTGGGCCACCTAATCATAACCTAACTTATACAAAAATACAACTTGGGTTAAATTTAGGCTAACAAAATTTAACTCGAATTGAATTCGTCTCATAGAGGATTAGAAATTATGAGCTCAACCCGAATTACTAAAAATGAGTTCAACCTGAATTCACAATTCAAGTTCAACTCAAAATTAAAATGAAAAAAAAATATATATATATATATACACACACACACAAAATTAAAGTCTATTTTAGGTTTTTATTAAATTTAAGTTGGTTAAGCTATTGTGTCATTCTCGAAATTGAATCCAAATTCAAGCTAAATTACGAGTCCGATTTAGTTAACCTAAATCAACCCGGATTGAACACAAAATTAACTCGGACAATATTCGAGTTGAGTACCTCAGATAGAAAATTAGGCTCAGTTGGGTTAGGGTTTAAAGTTCTACAACTTGGGTTAGGCATGAGTTGATTCTCTAACCCGTCCGAATTACACCACTAATAATATAGAGGTTCAAGAATTGTTGAGAGAATTTTTAAATGTACAAGAAAAAAACTAGAAAAATTTGTCTTTGTACATTTAAAAGAGCGGTTCAATATACAAGGTTTATAACATTGCGTAAGTTAAAAGCAAATGGTTGGGGGTGGGGGGGGGGGGGGGGGGGGTGGAGGGCGAGAAGATGCCCTAACGTTTGTTATAGTTCTTTTGTTGATATAGAATACTAGAAAGAACTAAATCTATGCAATCTTATCTTGCGTGTAAAAAAGTTGTTTTTATGTCTCGAATAAGTGAGGCTTTTGTTGAAACAATCTTACCACTGTATCAAATGATTGTTTTCGACCCTTGTTGAAAATCATGTTGCCTGGGACAGCAAACATTTCACATGGGCAATGAGTTGTGGTGGGACTTTCTTTGAAAACTCTATTCATGAACATAACAGAGGAGTTATCCAGAAATTGTTTGAACTGTCTACAAGGGCATTATTAGCCATTGACGTAACCAGGACTCAAATTCTCTTCAATACCCGCGACTTAATCTCCTTTCAAATTTGAGAGGGCAAAAGGAATTATGATTAGCAGACCATTAAAATATCTTCTTTTTGGCTTACTAATGTTTTGTTCGGTACGACAAAACAAACAATGATGAAAAATTCTAAAGATAAATAAAACATCATATTGGTACGGAAAAAAATGAGGAAGAAAAAGAGGAAGGTCCTTGCTTGCATCTCACCAAATCTATTTTTTCAAAATTGAGAGGAATAGTAAATGATAAGTTCTTTATATGAGTTTAAATGTATGTTATGTACTTTTATATCATTAACATTGTGCCCCGATGATTTTCGCACAATAAATAAATGGACATATCTCTCCTTTGAAGAACTCGAGATTAATTGAAAAGTTGAAAGTCGAAAGTCGAAAGTCTCGTAACAAATGAATGTTGAGGAATAACATAAGGAGTGGTGATGAATTATTTCTCCATCTGTTTGAACGATCCAAACTTATCAAGATGAACTCTGCCACTCAAAAAAAAAGTTTAGAAAGGCGCTTGACCTCTCTGACGATCAAGTTAGTATGTAAGAGACAAGCAGAGAACATTGTTCTATTGCTTGAGTGAGAATGTGCGTATCTTTATTCGAGTTTGTGATACCTATGTATACATTCATGAAGTTAGTCATTGCGGACATGTAGGTCTCTTGGGAGGAAGATCCCTTATTGGCTCATATGGAAGGTGACCTGTGACGCACAGTTCTGGGGAAGAGTGTTTTCCCTGTTATGTGAAAAGAAGTTTCTGCATTTAATGCTCGGATCCCCAAGCATTTTATGCTCTCTTTCCGAAGTCCACCGAATAATAAATGTGTCTCATCCTTCTGAAAGATCATTTAATATTTCTTTGTGATGGTGCACGAGTAAAGACACTTTTGTCCATTGACTTCCAATTTTGTGTTCTGCACCTCGCGCATCACTATTGTTGGTTAGTTACATGCACTTTCTGACATTCTAACTGCCTTGGGAAGAGGAATCAATGATTATTGACCAATTCTGATTCCGAGTCACGATAACCATCAAAACCAGGCGTCGAGGTGACATGTATGACGAAAATCCCTTAGGACAGGACATACGTCAAGGACACGTGTTACCACGGGAACACTCCAGGTTGCCAACGTGAAAACACGCATTAGTTGCAAAAAGCTCTGAGGGAATACTATAACACCCCACTCTCCACATGACATAATATTGTCCGCTTTGGACCCACTGGCCCTGGCGGTTTTGTTCTTTCCAGTCCTCCCTAGGAAAATGTCTTATGTCATGTAAGGCGAGAGACTTACTTATAAGCCCAACAACTTTTCTCTCTCTAACCGATGTGAGATACTAGGGTCTTACAATCCACCCCCTTAGGGATGCACGCCTCCGTGCAACAGCTCGCCAGCTACTTGCCCGCCCACTACATGCGAGCACGGCAGGGCCCCACACTCGATCCAGGTGAGAGTCGACTCTGATATCAATTTATAACACCCCACCCTCCGCATGTCATAATATTGTCCACTTTGGGCCCATTGACTCTCATTATTTTGTTCTTCTCAGTACCCCCTGAGAAAATATCTCATGTTATGTAAGGCGAGAGGTTTACTTATAAGCCCAACAACTTTCCTCTCCCTAACCAATGTGAAATACCAGAATCTCACAAATATATGCTGAGGACACGTGTCTATGTACGCAGTGTCCGAGGTACCTTCACGTTGAGGCCACGTGTTGTTCTTAGAGAGATTGGCGGGTTACTCATGTCAAGGACACGCGTCGCTCGAGGGAACCTCCATGTCCCTCATGCCGAGGACACGTATCGACTCCCTGTTAACTCTCAGAAGTGTTTCATCAAATATATACATATATCTTATTTATATATTATATATTGTGTACATATTAATTTTATATCTAGATATAATAGTAAAATACGTATTTATACATTTTCAATTTTTTAATTTTTTCATCTATATCAAACACAAAAAAAATCAATCATTTCTATTTTCCATCTCCCTTACTTAGGGGTGTCCATGGACCAACCTGAGTTAGGCCCATGAAAAAATTTTCAAGTTAGGCCTAGGTAAATTAGGTACAAACCCTTATTCGGGTGGGTTATTGGGTGGGCCGCCCAGACTTCGGATAAAAGTAGGCTATTCATAACTCAATCGAATAAGGGTACACACACACGCGCGCGTACATTTTCATTTAAAAAGTTGAACTAATCTTACATTGCACCCTCAAAGTTTAAAAATATTAATTTACACTCTAAAAAATATAATTTTGTATCACTATGCACCTAAGATTAACTGTCATCCATTTTGCCGTTAAAAAAGTTTGAATTAATTATAAATTACCCCCTTAAGGTTTAAATATTTCGTATTTATGATTTAAAAAGAATTTCTTTCATTAATGTTCGTTAAATAGCTCTCAATTGTATCGTGTCATAATATTTTTATGCCATATTCGAGTCAATAAAAAATATTTTTTAAATTAAAAAAATTATAAAATACCTATTTTTTGCTTAAATTATTTGTTAAATAATTATTTTCTGTCTACAGTTAGACATGAATCTTTTGACTGTTCAATCAAATTAAAGTTAGATATGAATAATACAACTATTGATAAAAAATAACTACTTAATCAGTATTGTGGGTAAAAAATAGGCATGTTTATAATTTTTAAAAAATATTATATAAATTGTCGTAAATGTAAAATATATGACACAACGTAATTGACTCGACATGAAAATATTTTGCGTTCAAAATATTTGTTTATTGACTCAAACACAACACGAAAATGATACGGTATGACACAAAATAATACGGTATGACACAAAATAATACGATGCGACACAATTGAGAGGTATTTAACGAATATTAATAGATAAAATTATTTTTCAATCATAAATGTCAAATATTTAAATTTTGAAAGTGCAATTTATAATTAACCCAAACTTTTTAACGGCGAAATGGATGACCGCTAACCCCGATTTCACATTGGTACAAATTTATGACTTTTAGGGTATAAATTGATATTTTTAAAATTTGAGGGTGCAAATTAAGCTTCAAGTGTTATTTCAAGGTGCAATTACATTTTTGACTTAGTATTTTAGTAAATTATATTTTTGAATTAAAAGTAGAGTCAAAATTGACAAAAAATAAATAATGAATAATGAACAATACCCTAGATTAGTCAGCTTAATATTTAAGTTAATAATTATTATTTTTAGATGAATATGTCATCTAACTTTCAATGGTCAGTTCATTTTTCTAACCAAAGTGGGCTGGTTCTTATGTTGGGTTTTAACTGGTTTTTGTGAGTGGCCTAATGGGCCGAGTTTCGGACCTGATAATGAGGTTGGACGTACGCTCAAACTCTCTTTTGAAGAATATTGAGCTTATGTTTGAATAAGCCAACTACTTGACCCATCAAGTTTTGGATCGGGTCAACAATGGGGCCCCAAATTCATAACCATAACTATAAATTTATAATTGAGAATATAAAAATGGCTCATTACCCATAGCCATAAACCAATGTTTTTTATTATTATTATTCCAAGAACAATTGAAAAACCTGAAAATGGGAGCATCAAATACAAACCCATGTTTTGTTTCCTATGCTAAAAACTACCCAAATTTTCCAATCAAATAAGCAAGAATCCAAAAGCAAATAACCATGTCAAATAGAGCAGATAAAGGCTTAACCCAAAGTTTGAATTTTTTTGTCCTAACTTGTCCATTTAGGGCAAAAAAAGCTATCTTAGGTGAAATTGAGTAGCAATAACACCAACCAAATGCTCCTCTTCTTTTACTGTGTGTTTTTTATTCCAATTGAACGATAATGACAATGACAATGATGATAGCGAGGTGATGTCAATGGCTATAGTGATGGTGAAATGATGGCGAGGCAACGTTGATAGCAATAGTAATGACGAGACGATGGCGAGCAAGGGCAAGGGGTCCACGAAAAGACTTCTATTGGTCTTATGGGGACGTCCGTAGTCCATTATGAACCTCTTAATCAAACCCAAACTTTGTGTAAAACTTCTCATCATTCTCGTACAAGACAAAAACTTAAGGCGAATCATGTTAGATTCCTATTCAAATACGTTTAAGTTATCAATTAATTGAAAAAAAAAATAATATCGATCCCAAAACTTAGGATTAATTCTAAATATTTTAGATGGACATGAGATCTCTAATACCATTTTCAAAATTTAAAACCTTATCAGTTAGTAATTTTTATCTTATAAACAGTAATTTTGGGCACACTATGAATTCATAACGTTAGACCATTGTACAGAAAATAATTTTTTGAATTGTACCACTTATCTTTATATATATGTGTATATATATATATATAAAGTTTATTAGCTTTTAGGTTGCACCCACATAAAAATAAAACTTACCATTTTTCAAAGGTTTTTTAATTTTTTGATCTTGATGAGACACTTATGGGAAGGGATTGGATTCTAATACGTGTCCTCGGCACTGATGGCACCTCTTTCTCTCTGATGAAGACACGTGTCATCTGCACCGAGGGCAGTTCCTTTGTTGATGAAGACACGTGTTCCCAGCACCGAGGACAGTTCCTTTGTTGATGAAAACACGTGTTCCCAGCACCGAGGACACCTATTTTGCTTAGATACAACTACGTGTCATCGGTACCGAGAACACCTACTGAACTCTAGTATTGCCACGTGTTCTCGGCTCCTGGACAGGTTACTGATTGACATAGCTAATCAGTTTCAGAGCTAAACTAGGGATCATTGGATTACTCTCCCAACAAAGTCAGAATGACAGGATGAATAAGACCCACATCCAAAAGAGAGTGAGGCATGTGGCATGGTGTACAAGATTGGGGGTAGAAAGACAAAAGTACCCATTTTGACATGCAGTCATCCTAGAGAAGCATTAATAACCCACCAGAAGGATAAGACATCCACAATGGCTCGAGAAGTCAAGAAGAAGGAGCATTAAATGCTCAAAGACTTGGGCATTTAATGTCTATGCATAAAAGAAAGAGCATTAAATGCTCGGAAGCCCGAACAATTAAAAACGGGAACTCCCCCATGCAAAATGGTGAGTGCACTGCCCAATAACTGTGCTATACCTACTGCCTCACCTATCAACAATGATGAGGTCTTAAAGGTATAAATAATGGCAAAAACTTGAAGACAAAGGTATGCAAATCTATGTTTCAAGAACACCAAATAGTGTTTTTTTCTTCCCTTCTCTCAAAGAACTGACTTGATCGTTGGAAGGTATATGCCAGAAAACACTCTAGCGCCCTTCTTACCCATTTTTTGTGTGTCAGGAACCATTTTTTGCCGCCAGAATCTATCAAACAATCCTTGACACAATTTATCACCACTCCTTAGGCCACCTTTGGCCTCCCTTTGCCACATGATCGTCGTCTTTTGAAGTAATCATCGGGGGAGAGATCTGTCTTTTTATCTATTATGCGAAAATCATTGCGCACATATCTAATACTAAAATGTGTAAAATTGATACCATGGTGTTTCCATAATTTTTTTTGGTACAATAAAAATTTTCCACTAGGTCGAAGAACATGTTTCTTAAATAATTACATTTAGACGGTGGCACACAATTTCCCATTAATTGAAGGGGGAATCTCACATTCTACCCAAAAGAATTAAGTTTTTTTTTTATTTGTATTTTAAAAAATGAGATTTCTCATATTACATTTTTAATGTATTAAAAGTGTTATAACATGACTCTTCCGTTACTTATTATGTCAAAACTTATTCAATTAACGCAAACTAAAAGAAGGGTTACATTACAACACTTTAAATACATTGAGGATGTAATATAAGAAATCTAATTTTTGAAGATATAAAATATATTTTTTTAATTTTTTAAAGTACAAAATACAATTCGAATGCTGTCAATATTCGACACGATACGTTAACATGACACGAATCAAACACAAAATTAATGGGGCGGACACGAAATTAAACGAGTTAATGAGTTAAAAATGGTCAACACGCTTAAACACGAAAAAAAATCGTATCAAGTTCATATCAAAGTCATGTCAACCAGATTTTGACCTGATTAACCTGTATAATTTAAACAGGTTGACATTATTCAGACATAAACCAAACCTAGCCTATTATAGACCTCTAACTCGTTTATAACAGTGTAATTTACCTATTATATATGATTGATGTGGTCTTAACATTATTGCTTATTAATTTTTGCTTCTACTATGATAATTGATAGTATAATTTTTAACATTATTATGATAATATACTATTATAATTTTTGTTTTAACTTTTTGGGTTGAAATTTGAATGCATTTTAGTTAATTTCACTGATGAGATGTTATATGTTATTTTTTAAAAAATTATTTTAATTTTTGGATGAATAATTGAATGATGTATTTAATGGTAATGAATTGGTGTGGAAATAGGTTATATATGTTAAGCAAATCTTTGTTATTTGTGTTAAACAAGTTAAACATATCATGTTATGTATGTTAATTCGAAAACAAACTATTTATTAAACGTTTCAAACAGATCGGGTTCAGGTAATCCGTTTAATGGTCATGTCAGAGTAGTGTTTAGATATCTCGACACGATTATTAAATATGTCAAATTTAAATTTTAAGATTTTTGACACAAACTCAAAATTAACTTGACATAAAAATAACACAGCTTGACATTTTTGAGACCCTACAATTGACCCTAAATTTAAAAAGGTACAAGCCCATCACCTTCAATGTTGTGGTGCTACATTTTGTCTATCCCACATAGGAAAGTTCATTAATTAAATCGGTTCGATGTGGAAACATGTGGTATGAACTATGAACTAAGCTTAACGAATTTGGCAAGGCTAGCTAGACCGAATGCTGCAGCCCGCTTTGCCTGGATTTAGATGGCAATAACAAACTGCATTTTTTTTTAATAGTCAAGAGTATTTTAGGTCAGTTTATACACACTTTGATTAATTCTCTCTTTGGTTCGGTCAAAGACAGATTATTCACGTCGAAACTAAAATATTCTTGAGGGATAAATTTCTCATGACCTAAGCTCAAGAGATTGAAAAATTCACAAAAATGCATTCAACAAATGTTATTTGGGTCCATAAGAGATGCAAAAATTGGGAAGAAAAGGAGGAGGAGGCAACAAACTTAGAGGAGATAGGGCGAGAGAAAAGAGAAAGAAGAGAGATATAGACATTTTTTTAATCTCTAGGAGTGTGTTTGGCAAAGCTTTGGGGGAGAGGATTGGTTTAGATTAAAAATCCAAACTAATCCAATGAAAACTCAATAACTAGGATACCAATAAAGTGGTGTAATCTTATCCCTCATTTGAAAAATAATTTCTTATATTATGGGGCCTACGGACAAACTATTATTTTTTTTTGGTCAAATCTCATTACTTTCACGTGAATTTATAATTTTAACATTTAAACCTATTGAAGTCAAAGTCAATTTTGGCTATAGAATTTTATTCATGTTGTTCACATTTATATTTCATAAAAATGTAACAACTCTGTCACCAAGGAGAAATACCGAAAATAATTCGGTTTTCATTTTCCCAAAAGTTTACAAGTGCGAGCACATTAATTTTCTCGTAACATTGATCTACATTGTTTTGAAAAAAAAATTAAGAACAACGAAATAAACGATTTAATCAATGACTATTTTTGGTATTATTTAATAATTCATACAAATATACATATTAAGTGCAAACCATGCACGTAAAGATCGTGAACACAGTCAATCATCGATGAATATTTTTGGTATTGTATAATAATTCATGGAACCAAATATAAGTCCAGTTAAAAAAAATTAACCAACCTCAAAAAAAATCGTCGTCTTCTTTTTTTTTACCCTTTTTCTTCTCTCTAATTCAACTCCTCAGACTCAGCACATCTCTCTTTCTAACCAACATACATCCATGATCCATGAAGCTTGAGTTCGGGGCCTCCATTGGCAATCAACCTCGAGTTCTCCCTCTGTCTCTCTGATGAATAGTTGAAGAAGCTCCAATAAAACTGTATGGACGATCAAGCACAACTTCTTCCAATTACTGCCCCAAACTTCTTCCCTATCCTCTCACCATTATGGGGCAAATTTCGTAGGGCATCTTCTGTCTTTCTACACATGAATAAACAATACGTACAGATACATGCACACTTATATACACACACAATCAAATTATTTTTATGCAACATGAGTTATGACTGTTCATGAGCTCCTCTAATGGCAGTAAGGCTCTTACTTTGCTGACAATTTCTAGAAAAATCGTCAAATGGGTCTATTTAAACACAAATCTTGCATCTGGTTATGGGCAAATAACATTAATCAACCATAAATATCAAATAAAAAAATTTATGTATGAAGGAATGTTTATTTATCAAGAAAATGAAGGAATGTTTTGTTGCCTGCTACGAGATCTGAACACGGACGAAGACATAGCCAGAGAGATCGAAACAGAGAGCGATATAAGCACACACACAAAGAGCGACAAGCCATGGTCTGTTCTGGAACTTCCTGGAAGCAGCTTCTGTTTCACGCCAAAAATGGATGCGATGGGTAGTGGTGTTAAACGTGTCGGGTTAAACGGTTACGTTTTGGGTTAAACGGGTGACGAGTGAAAAACGTAAACCCGTATACGACACGTTTAATAAACAGGTAAAAAGTTTAAACACGGACACGAATCGTTTAATAAACAGTTAACACGACACGACTCGTTTAATTTTATTAAAATTTTAAACTCCATTAATTATTAACTATCCACAATATTTGTGTTCTCTTAATTAAAAGATTTTCAATTATTGGACACTTGTAAAAACAAGTAAAAAAATTAAATGATGAAAGGAATGAACTTCAACATTTTATAGGCAAGGGATCATTCCCTTGAATCTATCGATGTAAGATTCAAGTCAAGACAACTTTTTATAAGCAAGGGAGGAGGTCTTCTTCCCTTGCCTATAAAATGTTGAATCCCACATCGGTAGATTCAAGGGAATGAGACCTCCTCACTTGCCTATAAAAAGTTGTCTTAACTTGAATCCCACATCAGTAGATTCAAGGGAAAGAGACCTTCTTCCTTGCCTATAAAATGTTGAAGCCCATTTATTTCATCTTTCAACTTTTTTACTTGTTTTTGCAAGTATTCGCTAATTAGAAATCTTTTAATTAAGAGAGTACAAATATTGTGGATAATTAATTTTAATAAATTTTGATTATTTTTTTAAAATAATTATTAATTTATTATGATATTAAATTTAATTAAACGGGTAAACGGGTGATAAACGGATTAGCATGTTTCACCCAAACACGACTCGTTTATTAAACGTGTTGAATGGGTTGACTTGTTTATCATTTGAACACGTTAAGGTCTCACCTAAACCCGTTTAATCAACGATTAATCGTGTCGTGTTGAATTTTGACAGACCTAGCGATGGGAAGCATTGTAAAAAATGCCTAAAATACAGATATAGAAGAGAGAGAGAGAGAGAGACCTTCGGCCTTGTGAGGGGGGGACCAGTGGGCGCCAATAGCGAAGTGGAGGGGACGATTTTCGCTGAAATGAAGACAAAAGGGGTAAAAACCCTAAATTTGGTTACTATTAAAAGGGTGTTTATGTAATTACTCCATCAATCCTTTCAATAGGCTTAGGTATCCCAAAGTCCAAGTGGGATATCTAGATCCAGTTCAAAGTGCCCTAAAAACATACGAGCTGATTATTTCAGTCCAATGAGTATCCCATTCCATGTGGAGGATCCAAAGTTAGGTTTTGTGGGCCCCCGACTAATTTTATCCAACCAACAAGTATTATCTGTCTTTATCCTTCAAAATAAACACACCCTAGAGGAAGACTAATATATTGAAATCGGTACCAAAATTTATAATTTTTTAAAGTTAAGTTATAAATTTTTTTGGTAAAAGTTATAACTGAAAATCGATCATAAAAATTATAATTTTTAAAGGTAAAATTACAAGTTTTAAAAGTCAAATTACACTTTTTAGAGGAAAAGTTATAACTAAATTGAATATTTGTAATTGATCATGGATTTAAAAATTATAAACAATTTCCTAAATTGAAATAAAAAACAAAAAATTGTTATTTGTACTTATTTGTCAACCTTATGTATTAATCTAATGCATCATAACTATTTAATTGATACAAAAACCCCAATTAATAGTGCTAGCTAATTTAATAACACATAGTGATTAGATAGCAAATTGTGAAGGCCTAAACAAAAATAATGCTTTAAAAATAATGTTCAAGTGTTATTGGGACGAGCTATAAATTTAAATATTGTAAGTTTGAATTTTGGCAATAATTTGGGGTTAAATTATGAGTAATTTATCTCTCATTAATTCTCTAATCTCGGTACAGATGATTTACTGAATCGAAAAAAGAATTAGTCGAGAAGCGCATGACTTAAATACTCCTTACCATTCAACCAAAAAAAACCAATCCTAGTTTGAGAACCCACGACGTCGTTTACATGTTTAGGTGTTAGGACCATGTTGCCCCTTGGTTGCGAGGTTGATCTCCCATCTGTTGCAATAAAAGAGAGACACAAGCCAGCAACTAAGAGTTCTTCTCTCTTCGGAGCTCGTAGCTCGTAGCTCAGGCTGGCCAAAGGGGAGGGAGATAGACACACAGACGGTCTAGGCAGTCTTCTCAGTCACTCTCATCTCTCAGACCAGTATCCTCGGAAATCATCATGAAAAATCCATCGGTAACCATCATTCTCAAACTTTTATAATCTGCTCTTTCGATTTACAATTTCTCGCAATCTCCTGATTTGAAGTGCTGATTATACATGACAGTTGTGCAAATTAATCATTTGTTCTTGCACTCGCGCTCAGTACTTGATCACGATTCCTCAGATATAGGTTTTGGGGTTTACTAAGACATCTTTTGTTGTTGGGGTTTGTTTCTGGAGTTTTTATTCGAATCATATCAACAGCCTTAATACAGGGTGGATTTTTTATTTTTAGAGAGATTTTCAATGGTTTTTCTATAATTTAATTGCCAAATTAGTTGAGTGAGTGATAAATCTGGTGTGAATTTGCAGAGGCTGAAATTCATAGAGAACATTGTACAAAAAAAATGAGTCTGTTTATGTGTTGGGACATTTTTTGGAACAATATATGACGGAAAAAGATTTCTGTGTTGAAATTGGTGGTATGGGGTTAATGTCTATTAGGGTCACTGTTTCATTCATGTAGCTGGGCAGAAGATCTCAAGTAGTGGGTAAGGGATTTTTTGATCAAATTGGCTTGATCTGTGATACACTGTCTCTAGGCATGCTGAACAGGATAGTTCTTTGCAGAATGCTCAGCCTGATCTCATTGACCTTGCTCAGGGTCATTTGCCAAATTCGATGCACGTTGAGCTTTTGGGCTTGGTTGCACTGCATGTCAAACTTGTAAACATTAGATTTGGCTTAGTTAGGTTTGTCTTTGTCAACAACTGATGTAGGGGCACCACTTATGACGAAAATTCAACTCATAGAATTGCCATCATGCCGCTATGACATGAAGTGAGTAGTGAGAAGGAGAATGGATATTTTTTTAAATGAGCTTAACAGGAGGAGAATAGTGGATCCCATGTATGGGTATGGCATAAAAATAATTTGGTGATTGCATTTTAGGAAATAATGTGCAGGAGATGACAAGTGTACCACCACTTTTAAGTAAATGTCTTAGACTATTCTCCAGACCAGTTAAATGGGAAAAATTGTTCCCAAAGATTGTCCCTCAAATCAATCGTGTGTAACAAAACAAAACTCTTCTTATCATCTTTGTTTTGGTTGACTTGACGTAAAATGGGATGCTAGAGGTTTTTTATCTATTTATCTTTTTATGTTGATATGATGACATTTTTGTGAAAAGCATCATATTGTGCCTCCTATTGATTTTATTGTTCAGAGTTGAGCTGGTTAATTTCATTCAACAAGTGTGCTTTCCACTCATAATGAGGTTATTTTTCATGTTTTTAACTCATAACAAGTTTTCTGTCCTAATTTGAAGAATCATGCATGTAAGAACGTGGCAGTTAATCCTTGATGTCACACAAGCTTGCCATTTTGTCTTTTTGTTGAATTCGTATGCATTTATCCATGCATAATAGTTACCAAATGCAATGCTAAAATCAAGCTGTATTCTGCCAAGGAACAACCAAGATGATGCAATGCTATGGTAAGTTGAAGTAAATATCACATGTAAACAGTAATTCATATGTTGATCTTGACCAATTATTTTTTCTTTTTCTATGGTTCCTTTCTATGTTTCTTTGTAGGCCATTCTAGGTAATAGCCTCACAAATAGACCTATCAATGGATCAAATTTTGTTGTATCTTTATCCAAATAAGATTGGAGTTGGCCAAGCTGATCCGATCTGATTATCCTGATGGATTTTATTTCAATATTTTCTGAATTTGTTAATCTCCAGATAGTCAATTGAAAACAATCCACGAGTCTGACATGACTTATACCTGCTCTATCCCGAGCAATCCATAACAAGCCTAATTGAACCTTCTCATGTTCTTCACCTAATGGTCAAGATTCAAACTTGATGGCTACGATTTTTGGTTCTGGATCTTCCAAGTCGTTTAGGATTTAAGAAACATCTAAACAATTTCCAAAATGCTAATTGAGTCCTCATGTGTCGGAAAGTCAAATTTCAACCACCCAGGTGCGCACACACAGAAATAGAAAAGAAAATACAACCAAAAGTATTTGCAATAAAAATTAGAAGAATTTGGTATATTGCAAAAGACAGGCAACGGGCTGTAAAAGACCTTAGAGATTGGTTGCGTGCGACCCAAACTCTGTTAAGATTAGATATATAGATAAATTGAGTAGTGAGAGGAACTTAATGAGATTAGGGAGGACGGGCCTTGGAAACTGAGAATGACAGAGCCAAAGATTGTCGATCATGGTGGATTGGGGGCGGAGAGGGAGGGGAGTGGAAATGGAAGGGGAGGGGAGGGGAGGGGAGGAGAAACCAGGCTGAAACTGAGAAGTGATGAGAGAAGAGTCTCGAACAAAGCTCAAGAATTGAAACATATATAACATATGCAGCCCTACTTCTTTCAATTATATACCTCATAGTGCTAACCCACCTGTGACTACTGTAATGTGGCCTTATTATTTTTCATTTTAATACTCTTTTCACTTTCCTTTCAGGTTTGACGTGATAGGAACTTAGGAAGACCCTTGAGTTGATGGTCAATACTACACAGCTGCAAATACAGATGTTCATTCTATAATAATTCTACTTAGATATCACAATGTGGAACTTCGCATCCAAATGCATTGCTGGAAGCATTAGGCTGAAGAATGACTTTCTAAAGCCGACTAAGGATGCTTTAGATTGTTCAGATGATGAAAGGTCCTCCACCACCAGCAGAGAAGAGGGACTTGAGTGCCCAATATGCTGGGAATTCTTTAACATTGTCGAAAATGTGCCCTATGTTTTGTGGTGCGGTCATACCCTTTGTAAGAATTGCGTCCTAGGACTGCAGTGGGCTGTTGTGAAATTTCCAACTTTACCAATCCAGCTTCCACTCTTCGTCTCCTGCCCATGGTGCAATCTCTTGTCTCTCCGCCTGGTTTATAAGGGAAATCTCAAGTTCCCTCGCAAGAACTTTTTTCTTCTCTGGATGCTTGAGAGCATGAATGGTGATAGGGCAAAGTCACATTCTGCTTTATGCGGAGATCATCAGCCAGTGTGGCCATCAACTGCCAAGATAGCACCACATGTAAGCCACTCTAACCTTGGGAGGGGGCAGCACACTCATCATTTGGAGTCTTCTGGGTCAACCGGTGATCATAATCGTGTTGGTAATTATCTCACTGTGGAGGGACTGCATTCCTCCCTTAGGAATTCACTGGTTTTCTTTGTTCAACTGACCGCCAAGTTCCCATTGGTTCTCATATTTCTTCTGATCATTTTGTATGCAATACCTGCCAGTGCAGCCGTCCTGGCCTTGTACATACTCATCACTGTTCTGTTTGCTCTCCCTTCATTTCTCATTCTGTACTTTGCATATCCTAGCTTGGACTGGCTCGTGAGAGAAATCATAACTTGAGATGATGTTCTTCTTGCTGTTTTGAAAGCTCTTTGAACACCAGTTTATCTCATAAACTGGTGCTTCTACATCTGCATCCCATCAGTTATCAAAAATATATCGGCTCTACTATCTTAGACCTCACCATATTTGATACACTCCTTTCGCGATTGTGAAACCTAGTAGCCTTTTGAGCCTTTCTATGTTGAGAATTGTTTTAGCTTTCCATGATATATGCTTTTCTGGGTTGTAGTGATGTCAGTTCTTTTGTTATTTTGGTTTTGGCAACCATTGGCCGAGAAGCAGAACTTTCCCTTTGCCAACAAGTGGTTATTTTCTGTTTATGTGGCTTCTGAATGTTGTTTCACGAGTACTTTATTTGGGCTTGATTAAGAGATTCTTAATGTTCTTTGTATACAGCTCTATTCCTTGTCCAGTGTCGATGCATAATTGTTAAGAGGTTCTCTTTCTTATTTGTGATCAGCAGAGGGTTAGCAACTCGGCATCATTCAGAAATTTTTACTTGTTATTTGGATTCACTATTTAATTAGGAAAAGATACCTGCAAAATACATGTATTTTAATATGGATTATGAAGTTGTAGGTGCAGCAGTCTAGGAACGGGGAAGCTGTTGTTGAAGGAAGGTCGGAGCAAGTACTATAAGCTTGAAGTTGATATAATTAGTCCATCCTCGTTCGAACTAAACAAACCACCTATAAAATATTTCCCACTTATCCAACAAAATTAAAAATGGTTAGGACTGACAATCAATTCC
Source organism: Ilex asprella (assembly GCA_023539305.1). Taxonomy (NCBI): domain Eukaryota; kingdom Viridiplantae; phylum Streptophyta; class Magnoliopsida; order Aquifoliales; family Aquifoliaceae; genus Ilex; species Ilex asprella. The sequence continues at coordinate 49,308,841 of CM042185.1, read as the reverse complement.
ACAAGAAACTAATATTAGATTAGGGAAATACTATTTGGACTTAAAATACAGATTTGATCAATCAATCTCGAAATAGATAATAAAATAAAAGGATGATTCAGTGCATGAGATGTAATTCACTTTGGAGTTTAGAACAGGTTAGATATTTGCAATCGTATTTTTACGTGCAGAAAAATTATTTTGTGACTCGTAAGTGACAAATGAGAATGTTTGTCAGAATTTGCCATCATATGCACTAAATAAAACATGAACTTAAATATTTGTAATATTTCTCTCTATTTTCTTTTTTTCTTAATTACCAATATTTTTTTAATCATCTGTAACTCGATCTCGAGTGCAATTAATTAATCACAAACTGAGTGAGACAATTACGATATAGAAAAAAAAATCGATATTCTATCACTATTTATAAATTGTGGGATCATTTACAAATTTTGATAATTATTTACAACTTTTGAGTTACTAGAGAACAATTCTAAAATTGTTAGAATCATTTTCAAGTACTTTCAAAAATTGTAAATAACTAAAAACATTGTAATTCCAATCAGAAAAGTTATAATATCACTTAAAAAGTAATAATTTTTTTTTTGTATTAAAAAATTTAAAGGGATAATTACAATGACACCCCTTCTTGTTTCTAACAATTTCACCGAACCCCTTTCTTTTTTTAATATTACAATAATCCCATGTCAGAATTGTCGACTGAATATGGTTAACTAAAATTTTACTTTGTCTAATTTACCCTCACATTGTTTTGACAATTTTTCTTGAAACAAAAATAAACTTAAAACCCTTGCTAAAAATAGTTGACCCCTTCCATACAAACCCAGCTACATAACCTCTCTCTCTATCTCTCTCTCTCTCTCTCTCTCACACACACACACACACATAGTGCTAGTCACTGTGGTCATAATCCCATCGTTGTGGTTGCCACCAACGTGGTGCTCGTCGCCGACCAACTCCACCCAAACCGTTCATTTCTTCCATTTCTCTCTCGATTTCCCTTCCTCTGATTTTCCATCACCCATTGGCCAGACCCCCCCTGAAATCATCAAGCGGGAAATTCTGTTGCCATCCAAGAAAAATGAAGTATGTTTAAAACAACATTCATCAAATGGGAAGAAAATGGCAGAAACTGAAAAGAAAATGATCGGTTTGCCTTCAAAGCATGCTCCTATTGAATCGAATTCTCAGATGGTGAAGCCATCTTCTTGGCCTGAAACTTCAGGTTTCAATGGCAGGAAAAACAGTGACAGCAAGGCTGCCAAAAAGACTGCAACATCCAAAGCATCTGTAAAGAGAGTACTTGCAACCCTGATAGGTTCATCGTCTCCCAGAGCCATTATCACTAGTGTGTGTAAGCTCAAATGCGAGAAAACACAAGCCTGAAACAGATGTCTCCTCTGAAGGGTCAGAACAGTATTACGAAATTCCAAACCCAAGCAATCCAACAACGACAAGGTCTAGGAGATTACCTTGCATGCCCATCGAGGGAGAAAGTGAGAATAAGCATTTGTAATTCGTTCAGGATGGTGGTATCATTGCATTGTCTCCATCTCTGTCATTTCCATTACCTGAGCCTCCATCACACCTAAACTCACAGTCATTGTTATCTCATGACAAAGAAGATCGAAAGGAGTCTGTATACTCTGATAGTGAACCCGGTGACGTCATCTCTGAAAACTGGGATACTGTTGATATCAATGAAGTGGAAATTCAAGAAGGACATCACAAGAAGACTCTGCAAGAGAGTGGAGTAGTTCTTTATGAAGATAGAGATTGCAAACAGATGAAGTTTCAGGAGGGCAATGACTGTAGACCTTCAACCTGAAAATAATGGTCCTAGAAGGCTCAGATTTAGACGGGGAAGACAGTTGGAAAGCAAAGATGACAAGGGAGACACGAGGAGAAATTTTAAGAAGAGAGGTGTTGACGATGAGACAAATGGTACCAAATCTACTTCTGGACAAGCTGCTTTGCGCCATCGGGATGTACAGGGGAGGAAAGATGCTCAAGGTTTGTTCAGTAATGTGATTGAAGAAACAGCAAGTAAGCTTGTTGAGAGCAAGAAAAGTAAGGTTAAGGCCTTGGTGGGTTCTTTCAAGACAGTGATTAGAGAGTAAACCTTCCAGTCAAACAGTCACTTGAGTTGGGAACGAAGTATAGTGCCTCCATGTGTGTCAGATTTTTTTAAAGAAATTGTAGAAAAACAACCTAAGCTTGTAATAGGAGGACAAGGTTGTGAAATAGGAGAAGTGTACGAGCGGATTGCTTCGGTTGGTGTTACAAAGCTTGAACGACTGAATTGATTCAGGGACTCATCTGCTGATCCTGATATGTCTTATACACATTTCTGAACTAATGTGACTGATTTGGATCATGACGAAGCTATTGTATGGGTGACTTTATCCACATCAAGGAGTGGGAAGAAGAGAAGGGGTGGTGTTGAGGAGCAATGCTCCGTGGCAGATATGGGAATGGCCTATCTTCATATCCAAAAATACTTGAGCTTGTGTTTTCTACCTCTTACAGGAATATTTGGACTTACTAAATACAGGAAATGATTAGGAGAAAGATTACAGATATTCCTGTAGATATAAGAAAAGCTTTGGAATTTATACAGAGTTATGAGATTTCGCAAAAACTCGGTTGAAATCCAACATAAAGATGTATGCTGCAAAGTGAGAAATAATACTGCTTTAACATACATTCACTGAAATGAACATAATTGTAGTGAAAAATATAAGTGAGCGAAACTGAATACACAAGAAACTGGTTACTCCTCCGTTAAGAAGAAAATGCAAGTGATAATTACAACAAAGTCAAGAAAATTGAACTGTAGGCATCAACAACATCTACCAATTTAACTCAATGTAAACAAGAAGAGTCGAGGCAATTCCTTGGGTCATACATTCTGCTCAACGTGCTCAATATCAATGTCAGTGTTAAAGTCCAAGCCTGCAATGCTCATCCGGCCAATGTTAACTGCACATTCAAACTTCGTGTGAGGACTTATATAAGAACTTGCATGGTAAAGCTAGTATGTGATTAATATAGTACACTGTCTTGACAATCTCAAAATTGTTATTGTCAATGTGATGCACGTTTAGGGTAGAGTAACAATATCTTAGAAAATACAGTCATCACATTATAAGAAAAAACAGCAAGTGCATGGAAGCCCAGCCTGTTTCTTGGTCTCCAATAGCTTCTCCAAATATGTTCTAGAAGAGTGTATAGTGAAAAGAACATATTAGAAAGAGCCATTGCTTACCAACAGCATCCGTCCCAGCCAATTTGGGCATAAACTGCCTAATATGGTCTTCTGCTGCTTTCTCAGCTTTCAGTGTTTCACACTCGAAAGAAACTACAATCTTGCTCTTCCCATGCTTCTGTTCAAGCATACCCACAATATCATTCTCCCATCTGTCCACAAATGGAATGGGTAAGTAGAAGAAAAACAGATACAAAACAATTCCAAATCTTAGGAAATAAGTGACAGTATGTTTGACTATAAGCTAAAATAGATCATCCATACTGGCATGTACATTGAGATACCGACACCTAAAAATAAATCCTTATAAAATAAGTACTATTACAGCTTAATTACTTATAGATATTGTAACTGTAGTTTCAAGAGAAGATGTTTCAGCTTCAACTATATTTATATCCTTACAAGCTGAATCCTAATAAACCTAAAGAAAGGAGGCTAACAAATAAGTTTGAGATCATATAGCAGCTTCAAGAACGCCAAATGATATAGAGAATTGTTAACAGAAAATTGAATACTCATCAAGAACAATGTGCCTCGAGAAGTAGGGTCACAAGTTGGGTTACCCATGAGCATGGTCCATGTTATGTAAGCGAGCAGCATCATGCCCTCTGCATTCCACCACCACATCTCGTTCTCTCGTAGTCTATTATATACCAAAGAAACGAGCACAACAGATGAGGCTTACAAAACAAATATTTTCAACAGAAGGCAAACAGAGGCAAGTGAATCTTACACTGTAGTCTGTGATAGTGAGCTTAATCAAGCGATAGTCCTCACCTCTGCTGCATTCTCTTTCACACGCTAACTCTTTTATGTTAAGGAAATATAAAAACACAAATATATACATCAGTGACACAATGCTATAAAATAAATAATGCGGCTCCACGAAGCTGAATGGTGAAAAAAGATTAACATAGTTGCCAACCTGTTGGTTTTAAGCCTACCAATCTATTCGTATTCAGTACAATTCAACATCTCTATCTGAATTTAATTAGCATGAAATAAACTAAACCAAGGACCAGGCTACACCTAATACTCTTAACATAATTGCGATCACAAATTCCATGCCTCCATGGACGGCCAAACGGGTACAGACTCTGAGGACTGAGGAGAAACATAAATATGAGAGATTTGACAGGTTAATTGAATGTTTCAGACTAAAATTTAACTAAAGAAACAGGGAAACAAACCAAGTACAATTGAAAAGAGCCACAGAGATATAATGGGTAATGTTGAATCGTGTAAGTATAGACACATATGATATGCATCAGGACGAACATACATACACGAACATATGAAAAAAAAAACACATATACCGGTGCCATGGAGTCCATAACAGACAGAATGAGGAAGCTGAATGAAGTGGCCTGAGATGGACCCACTAGGTAGCAAAGCTATTGATGCCACTCCTTCCATCACCTCCCCTCTCTTTGCTGATCTTTCTTCTTTCTCACCTTCTTCTATAACACCCAAGACAATATACAAATCCATTAAAAACACATAAATCATAAACATATATTTACCCATAAGCTTTCATTAATGTGATTATATCTCACTACCCAATTACTGAAAACGTAAGATGAGACTTACCCATTTTGCACAAGCTCTTGTTCCTTCCAATTTGTCAAATTTCTCGGTTATATAGGGCTCACGACAGTATCAGTCTGATTCAGTCTCCAAGAGCAGAAGAAGAGGGTGCCCAGAAGAAAGCACGCGCAACTCACGTGACGAATAAGACGTGTGGGAGTGAGATCTCTACATATACGATGTCGTTTCTTTCCCAATTTATTTAGCCTTTTTTCATTTTTGCACCAAGATTTTCTCAATCAGCCAAGTGTTTCTTTGCTCTCATTCTTCTTATCTAAAATTAATATATGATATAAATAAATAAATAAATAAATAATGCCGGCATTCACCTCCAACCCTAGTGGATAAAAAAAGGTGATGCTAGGGTGACCAAATAAAGAAATTATGGATTAAATGATATGGTGCACATACTAATTAAAAGTAACATTAAAATTACTGATGCTCAACTAACCTAGATTTGACCCTCATCTTATTTTAGTGACAACTTCCCTCTGATAGCTTGAGAAGTTCTTCGCAAATTTGAGTTTTTTTTAGTACTAAGTTAATTCTATTCTCGAGACTTATATATATGGATATATTTTTTTAGATCAGAGTAACTCTTTATAAGCCTCTAATAACATCTTATATCATCTACGGAGTCAATAATAAACCATATAAATCTCTAAGCATCCAAGACCAAATCTACCTTGACTAATCTCACACTTCAACTTCAAATCAAGAAGAAGAGATAGACCTTATAGAAACTCACAAAACCACCATTGGTGTATGAAGGATTAGATCGAACAGATATTGTGAGGAGTCCTCTAAGATCAAAAGGGGAAAAGTCATATCATGGAATTCAATTCATTATTTGAAGTTAGTACTTAAGACCTTTTGACAATTTTTAAGGGAAGAGTGAAAACGACAAACATCTAACCATGAACTTGGTTGAGATATAAGACTTTAGACTTTAAAATCATATTTTGAATGTATTGGATTAGGTTTAGGTAGACCAAAAATAGTTTTGTGATTTTTTCCGAAAGGGTTTTCACATTAATTTTTTTTTATTGCAGTTGTTGTTGATTTATTTATTTTGCAGTAGCACGCGTACATTTTCTCACGCGCGCGCACACACATGCACCATTTATTTGATGATATGCTTGTTTGATTAGTGAATCTCTCATATCATCATTGTGGCTTGAAAAATGATGGAAACACAGGGAGAAATAAAGATGGTGAATTTGCATTGATTAGTTGTAATTGTTGAATTGATCATTCTTATATCCACACATTCATTGAAAGGGTTTGTTCATTAAACTAGATTTTACAAATCAAATGGTAATTTTGGTCAATAGATCTAACTTGGTGTATGTTTTTGCTTAAAGTGTAAAAGATCTATTCACTCCTTTTAACTCGTCCATTGTGTAATTCTACGTATACAATCATGTTAAGGACGATTGAATTACACTTACCTAGAATTTAAATATATGATGGTGGCGGTGAACAGAGGAAAGCAACTTTTTTTTTTTTTTATAAACAACCAAACGAACCTAACAGTCAAACCAACTCAACTCCTTAAAAGGAGAAGAGGTGGTTGACACTATATACACACACACACCCCAAAACTTCCCCGATATGGTCGGTTTTCTTTGTAATTCACCATAAGTTCTTTCATATACTGTGGGAAAATATGATATCTCATGTGATTGGATGTCATGAAACCAATTACAGTAATCAGTGAACAACTGAAAGTCAATAAGGGCATTATAGTCATTTTATTATCAATATTTGGGATGGAAACATCTAGTTGTTATTTGGACAAACCGAGCATGTAGGTGTGTTAATCGAGCCCTTGTCGAACCAAATTTACACATAAACGAGCTGGCTCGTTTAACTATTTATTCATAAACGAGCTTAAAATAGTGTTCAAGCTTGACTTAATTAATAGCTCTACGAGCATGAATTTAATTTACCCTTGTTTATTTACTTGATCTTGAAGCCGATTTCTTTTATCTGTGATAGTCTTTTTCCGGTCATCTCCAAAAGAAGTTTCTCAGGCAAACACTATTCTTCAGCACTTGCAGTGGAGTTCAAAACAACCTACTCTATCTTCACGCTCATCTCTTTGTCCATTCCATGAGAGAGTATTGGAATTTTTCCTATCCTGATAAGATAATTTCATTCCAATGTTCCTATCATGCACAACATTGGATAACCTCTCTCTCTCTCTCTCTCTCTCACACACACACACACACACTCGGTGCGTGTTCATCTTTGTCTCTATATATATGTATTTGGACATAAAATATCAAATCTCGGGAATATTCAGTGCGTTGACATTTGGTATCCTAAGTGAATTAAGAAAATGTCACGTGATAGAATCTAAAAAATGACAGGAGATGATCAGTCACAAGACTCACAACCATATTTGAAAAAGGAGGAATAAACTAATTGTAAGTTATCAGCCAGTAACGGTCACTGAAAACAAAATCATCAAAGTCAAGTGGAAAAAATGAAAGATACACTCAAACTCTCCACAACTCACGATTTGGGCATTTTTAAGAATAGTGTTTAGATTAGTTTTAAAAGTTTGTTACTGTTATAATCAAGACTATTTATTCAATCTCCTTATAACCGAAATCTATTTGATTAAATTAATAAAGAAATTTTCTTTTATTAGTTTCATATACTATGTGTCTCTTCATTGTTTCTCATCTAAGAAAGTCCTAAAATAAAGTATTTGAACCTCTCACAAACAATTGTCTGAAAACTATCTATCGATTTCAGCAAATTTTAGAACAGCAATATGCTAATATAAAATAAATGCATTCGATATGTGGCAAGTTTTCAATTTTCAATTTTTTTATCTTTTCTTGTGCATTAAACAATATATATCATATACTTGGCATCAACATATGAAACATATTAAATACTAATTATTTTGTAATACATAACGAAGAATATAGCCTTTCCTAAGTGCAAGGGTGAAAATAATCGTTATACGGCTACGCAAGTTTGACCATAGATATGTGATATGTATAGATAACTCTTTAACTGTACTTGCAAACCTTCTTTGATTTAAAAAAAAAAAAAACTCATTTTATGCCATCCTTGGTAAGGATGCAACTTGGATTGGGCAACCTAATTTCAACCCAAGCCCAACGCCAAAAAATTAGGACTTGAACTATGATTTTTAATACTTGGGTTGGACTTGGGTCAACAAATTCTAATTCGAATTCAATTTGGGTCAGACTCGGGTTGAGGCATCAGAAACTCAAATTTAACCCGAACCCAAAAAATTAAAAAAAATTATATATAAATATATATAAAGCATTAGCATTTTTTTTTCATTTTTACTCAATTGTCCTTTATGTCTTGTTGTTTGCTACTTTGTTATGCTTGATTAGTGGTGATAGTGTAATATTTTAAATTTAATGTTTTTATGTGTCTAATTTTTATGTTTTTGGGATTGTGTTTTGAGATCATTAGTTTTTTTGTGTGAAATCAGATGATCAATAATCGTGCATTGTTATGAATGAAATATATGAATTGTTTTATGAATTTGTAATTGTTTCCCTCTTTCTCTGTCCCTCTTGCAGTGAACTCGAATTCAATCCGAACCCGCCCGAATTAAAGTCGGACAGTGTTCGGATTGAGTTTCTCAACTCGAGGTAGGGTTAGAGTTGAATATTATATACCTAAAATTAGACTAAAATTAACTATCTAACCCGTCCGAATTACACTCCTATTCGTTGGCATTGGTAAATGCAATGAATTAACTTGAAACCTTTTAATGAACAGGTTCGTCAATTTTTTTTTACTTTTTTTTTCTATTTAGAGTGAGAGAGAGCTTTAAGTTTTAAAGAAGAGCCGTACGAGACAGCTCGTACGGTTAGGGGAGCCGAGTCCCCTCCTGCCTAAAAGCATATAAAATTTAAACACCTAAAAAATCAAATATGTTATATTAAATAATAATTTTTTTCATTCATTTCTTTCATTATATAATTAAAAATAAAATTTACCCATTATTTTCTTAAAAATATTGATAATTTTTTCAAAATACGTAATTCGTCAAATTTTTTTCAATTTGTGTACACTGTTGGGAAATAAAAATTATATTAAATTATAAATTAATTATATATTAAATTATTAAACATGTGATAAAAATGAATAATATGATATTTTTGAAAGAAAAAAAATCAAGGGGATAAACTTTCAGACTCTTAAGTGTTTTATTATATGGATAAAAACTTGTGATTTTCTTTTATATGAAGGCATAGATCTTGGGCCATGTTGGGCGAGGTTAGGACATGGAGACTAGCCCAAGGTCTGGGCCCAGGCCTAACAATCTAGCTTAAAAATTTTTGAAGCCAGAGGGTTAAGAAAGTTGGGTTCGAGCCTCGTCATTCTACTCGCAATGTACAAAAATTCTGAAAAATCTAAAAAAAAAAAAAATTGGATAAAAAGCTAACACCATCACTACCAACAATATAACATCACCAACCAGGATTCGTTTTGCCACCTGCGGGCTATGTACATAGATAATCAATTCAGCACATTCATTCATCAATGCACCAGCACCAGGCATCTGGAAAGTATAATAATGTCACCTAATGCAATTCTCAAGTCAGATTTTTTTTCTATTTTTGAGGCAAAATACAGAAGGGTAGGGCAAATTTTACTTGTTCACTTGAGAATGCTTGTCCAGAATGTGGATTCCAGTGGCAATTCAAAAGATTCTGAGAGTATAACTTGAATAATTCATATTATGAAAAAGAAGTCACGCATTTCAATCGAAGAATCATGGGTTCATGATTGCAGGAATACAAGTGTATTAACCATAACAAAATATACTAAGTGAATGTGAAATCAACTATATGGACATGGCCGTGTGCCAATACATGATTTATAATGAATGTTATCTCACCAAGCGCCCCTCGTTGCCCAGCAATACATCTATTTCAATATCAATACCAAATCCAGCATTCTTTACCTGTACAGGGCATAAACAAAACAAAACAAAACAAAGCGTTAGCCATAGTTGACAATAGTGAAAAATAGCATCAAAGCACCTACAAACCTGCAAATGATGCTCTTTCCACCCTCGGAACTGCAATTTATAATATTACACAAACACATTTGTTTTGCTTCGAGTTGTTCATCACTTTCTTTTCTGTTCCATGAAAAAACAAAACTTAACTTTAATTGAAGAAAACTAAAGGCTTAAAAAGACAATGAAATGGATCAAGAGAAATGATATACTTCATTCATCAAAGTGTCACTAAAGGTGTGTACAACATCTTAGCCAATACCAAAACCAATACCTTTTTCCAAAGGTGGGGGTTGAACAACGACATGCATCGTTGTAACTCCTCCAGGAATATCACACAAGGGACTTCTGCAGTCTCCCACTGTTCTATTGTTCTCCAATATTTTCCCTGCATTTATTAACTTGACATCTTTTATCGTCCTTGGACCATTCTCCTTATCTGATCAAAGATAGTATGTTCGGATAAATAGTGATTAGTGTAGAATATTGCATATGGATGAAACCCGGTATAAGAAATTAGAAAATTTACAAGGAAGGTGCATGTAATGCATTATATCGCCTAAAAACACGAGACAGGCTACAATGTGAACCACAAACTAGGGGTAAAACAAGTCCATTTTAATGCTTTAGTATCAACTTTTGATCCATCCGTTAAATCACAGATACAGTTAAGTTACTTTTGTCATCAACTTAAACTGAGCCCAGTATATAAGATAAAATGAGGTCTGTTTACATTAAATTAAGGGGAACAAGCAAAAGGGGAGAAACAATATCCAAATAGATGACTTTGATTATCTGAGCTCACTATCTTCAACCCCAGCTACCTATGTATCAAACTTTGAAAAACCCGGGGAAAGTTTCAAGAGATTTGACAGCCTAGATCACAAACTTAATCCAATTGCAATGATTAAGCAAATACATGACCCAAAAAAAAATACACTTAATTGTGTACATTTTTTTAATAGATTCTGGAAAGTTAGTAAAAAAGGTGCAACATGGGTTCACCCATCCTTTTTTTTGGTCAGAAGGTTCACCCATCCTAGTACAACAAAATGATGAGCAAAACAGGCATCAGTGAAGAAAGGCACCCTTCACGTTAGCTGCACCCAACAAATAGACCACTAGTCCATTATTTCCATTGGAAATTTCTTCTCGTAGATTCAATATCAATGTGTGCCTCATGGCATTGAAATCATTCCAGAGCAAAACAATTATCATTGTGCCACTTTGGTTAAATTTGCAACGACACATGCAGGATCACCACTTGCTATTCATAAAATGATGTTTTTCCAATACTTGATCATCAATCACAGTTATGTATGCCTTTTCTCGAATGGCTACACCTAACGATTAATGGTTTCAACGGCAATGACAATACAAAATGAATGTTTCCATTTCATTGGCCATCAAGATTTCCGTAAATGAAGGAAAAATACTACACATCACTTTTCCCTTTCATCTCAAACTAAATTATCATCATTCTCAATTTTACCACTCATATCATTCAAGATGGGTATCTAGATGCACCTTTGCAACTGATAGAATTGCACTTAAGAGCTTCAATCAAATAATGGAATTAAAATCTATATTAGAATTCAATGCACACGACTTATATTCAGCCCAACACTGTGATGAATCATGGTCTCATAATCGGGCTTCTCCCATAATTCATCAGTGACGACCATTAAAATAAAGGCATGCAAGCACAGAGAGATCTCAGAATAAAAAATAATCCAAAGACCCAACAAACCTTTAGGCCATTGAGAAAGGATGCTTTCCTTCAAGGTTGCAACGCTTGTAGCAGCAGGATAGCTTTTGGGGCCAATGTCTGTTCCATCAATCAAGCGGAACTTGATCTCTAGCTGATCTTGCACTCCAGACATCTTCCAATTCTTCACACACGCTTTGTATTCAAAGTTTCAAAACACCAAGGATTTTCACTTGGGTTTTTTCCAAATTGTTAATCTGAATTACACGACTTCAAAAGGATCTAGAACTCATTCAATCTTGAGTAATTGTGTTCTGAAAGATTGAATAAACAAAGTGAAGAACATAATCTTTGAGAACTGTGTTATGAAAGCAATAATCACCAATAAACAGAATCTGAATTTAGAATTCTAGGAAATCAGGAATAAAACCCCCTTTTATCTACCAAAAATAGAATCAAAATCCCACTCCACTATACAAATACAAAACAAAACATTAAAAACAAATAGATTGCAAGAAAACACATACCCGACTCGCGAGTACAATCCCTAAGAGCCAACACCAACTAACATCACCAAATCTTCAAATAAATTCTAGAACTCAGATCATTAACTGGGTCACCTCAAGATCAATCGAAAGTAAAACAACCACCCTAAAGGCTCTATGTTCTACTCAATTCTTCAACTGGGTATGCAGCAGATCAACCGCTCTCGCTCAAAGATGAGAGAAAACCCTTCTTCCAAGCGGGTCACTCTTGGCTCAAAACTGATCTCGATCTTTGTCTGTCTTCCACACAATTTTCTGGGTTCAAAAACACAAGCTAGCAGAGAAACCAACACAGTTTTCGTATTTATATGAAATGAATGACATAAATCAACGAAAAATAAATGACGGAGGAAGAAGAAGAAGAGGAATTGGAGTTCTCAAAGTCTTGTCGTACATCTAAGGTCAATGAATCTATCCTTATCTCCCCTTCGCCTTCTCCTTCACCTGCCCCTTCTCCTTCCGATCCTCCTACGTCTATGGAAGAATTGACAGATTTTAATTAATTTCTGTGTTTTTAGAGTCACGTTTTAACATTTAATACCTTCCACTTTTACTTTAAATTTGTTGTAATTATTGCACCAAACATTTGATCACTATCATACTAGATTTTTTTTTTTTAATGGTCAATGATATTCAAGTAACCGCACACCAACTAAATCTCTCTTCGGTCCGATCAACCGTTTACATTGAGATTAAAATATTTACAAAATAATTCTCATAACATAGTTCAAAGAGATTGCTAAAATCTAAATTGAGTATCTACCAGATCGATAATTCCCTTATTTTACTAACTTATTTTAAGATTTACAAATAGTATTAATTCTCTGTAAATCAGTTTCTCCCAAAGCTAATTGAATAATTAATATCCATTTACATATCATCATAATTAACAATGAATTCAAATATTTTTCAATAATTTTAAAATTGGAGAGAAGTCAAATATCAAATCTTTTTCTTATGCAATTACAATTCCCCAAAAAACAAATAAAAACAATCCTTTTTTTTGGGGGGGGGGGGGGTGTGGATTTTAACTTGAAACTTAATGAGTTAATTCACAATCCTTGTGGGTGTTTGTAAACTAATGGCAGTTTCAAATAATGGAAGAAATATATTGATTATAAAGTATGGGATTTATATAAAGTTTTTACTTTTTCTCTTGTTCATGTGGGAAGGAGTGCGGGGGTGGGGTGTAGGCCTATGCCCTGTGGTCCCGTAGAACTTGAATTTTTTTCGATAACGCGTTAGAGCTTTAATTTATGTGATTCACGATTTCTCATTTAATAACGTTTTGGTTTTTAAAAATTGCTCTTTATTTATAAAACGGTTGCAAGAAAAAAAAAATTGATTATCAAATGAATTTTTTTTTTCTTGTTTACTCTAAAATTAAAATAAAAATAAAAAATGAAAAACAAAAATATTATCAAAAGGGGCCTCAAAATTTGAATTTGATTAGTTAAATAGGAATTAATATTTTTTTATCAATAATTATAAATTCAAATTTGAATCCGATATCTTATACTTTACGGACTTTGATATATTTATATTTGATCTGAATTATTTATATATAAATATTTATTGTATAATTTATTAAAATTTAGTTAACTAA
>CM042185.1:49280838-49294995 GCA_023539305.1 Ilex asprella | reverse complement strand
TATATATAAATATTTATTGTATAATTTATTAAAATTTAGTTAACTAAATTATTTAGACAGAATTAAATTTTTGAATCCAATTCCAGATTGTTAATGGATTTGAATATGGACCATAAAAATAAAATCCGTCAAATTATTATATCGAATTTTTGAAATCGTATTCAAATTTAAATTTGTCCAAATTCGATCCATTAACAAGCCTATGAACAAGTTATACCACTCGAACTAAAACCCATTTAATAACAAAGGGATAAGTTAACGATTTTTTTTTTTTTTTGGTATTATACTAAAAAAAAATTGTATTCATAAATTTTAAGTTAGTTGATTAATTATAAAAATTAAAAAATTAAAAAAAAATCACACATCACATTCTTATTGAATGAAAAATTAGGACACAATAACAAAAAATAAATAATCTTGTTGTACCCTACCTAGTTAGACATGGGAACAAAAACATCCATAGTTTGACTTTGACCTATTCCTGTTATTAGAACATGCTGTCCGCCATTACACATAGTGGTCGTGGTAGGATTAAATCCAATGCATTAGTTTGGATGGTCAAATCCGAGTTAGGAACTTAGGACCATCGGTATCATGAAACTTCAGTTTGGCAACAAACTGTGGGTGACCTGAAGGGGGTTTGGGCCGGGGGGGGGGGGGGCACTTCTAACAACCCGCCGGCTTTCTTAGAATGGAACCGTAGACCTAAGTGGTCATATTAGATTTGAAGAGGTATTTTCCTATCTTTTGATTAAGAAAACGATAGATTAAGAGTTTTTTTTATTATTGTTTTAGTGATTTATAAGATTTTTTTTAATTTATCATGTATGAATAAGGAAACAATTTATAAATAGTAAATCTCACGAGAATCTATGGTAAATAATTAAATTAAATTAAATTGAATGAAGATATAATAGAAAAAATTTCAATCCGAAACAAGTGCAGGGTTTGAGATTCTTACACGTGAATTTACAAGAATCAATCACATCCTAAAGCTCTTAAAGAACCACCAACTCAAGCAAATCCAATGCTAATCAACCAATGGAATTATTACAGAATCATAATCTTCGAGAAAAGCAAAATGCCAAACGGATTCAATCAAGTGGGGTGGGTTGGGGTGGGGTCACCAAGTAATTGGGAATGTCTTTATTAAGGATAAAGGACAAAGAAATGGCAATGATATCAAGGAACGACCTATTCTTAATGGGCTTCTTGTCACATCCAACTTTGAAAATTCCATAAACCAGAATATTTTGTTCAGATATATAATATATACTAAGAATAATTTATACTTGAAGACACGGTATAATATAAATAATTTTTAAAAAAATATTAATAACCATTGAATGAACCTATTTAAAACCATCGAATAGACTTATTAAAACCCGTCTTCTTTTATATTATAAATTATCAAACAATGCCCTCCCATGAGAAAATAAAAGCAAATATATTAGATAAAAATTCTTCTCAAGGATGATACAAAATTCCATGCCTGCATACATTTGCATGTCTCACAAAGAGTGAAAATTAAATGTAACAGTAAAACCGCGTCATCAAAGACCAAAAAATAGTAAAGATATTTGCAGTAATATTCAAAAGAAATGGATACAATATGGGGGGCAAAAAATGAATTTCTGCACATATTAAATGTTTCTCATGAATTGTACATGACAAATAACCAATATAAAAACCTCATAATTCCCCAAATTCTAAGGGACCTGTAACAGAGCAATCTCCAAAACTTATCCCACCTAAAAATCACAATGATGATATAGAGATTCAAAAAGAGAGGGGAAAATAATGAATAAGAGCTGATAAAATAAAGGAGAGAAATTAAACCCAAAAAAAAATCATGTCTAAGGCTAACTGGGCTAAAGTGGGAGCCTTGCAAGGATCTGCATCCTCACTTTCTTCTTCTAGCAGTAATGATGGCAGTGCCGTGGACAATTTTCCACCAAGCCCGTTTGCCTCCATTATTTTGTTCCAAGTAATAGGCAAACCTCCCCCGACCCCCCAACATCAGGAAGGCCAAATTTTTGTTCCTTTCCCTACGAAAGAATAGACGATGAATTGCTATGCTACAGACTGAAATAATGTATCACATTCCTCTGCTAGTGATGCAAGTACTCTTCTTCAGAAGTGACGGACCAGCAGCAAATCCAGATTTTGAATGGATATTATCCAGTTTCGGCCAATCTGTTCTTCTACTTGGATCTATATTGACAAAATTCTGTAGGTGCAAACGAAACTCAAGGAGAGACCCCCTTAATGAGTCCATCTTCTCTGCTCTGTCCTTTTTTTGTTTCAACACCCTTAGTTGATAGATTACCACTACTCCAATATGTGGCAATTCCTAACAAAGTCATTGGAGTAGTTAACATATTTGGTCCAAAATGGCCGGAGATGCTCAAAGCCTATCTGCAACCATGGTTTTGACTGGCCGTTGTAGTGGATTACAGCGGCTTTTTTCACACTCTCAATATTGGTCTTATTCTGGTAGCCCAAACCGAGCATGTGCCATGAAGGATCAATCGGGTGAACATGACCTTTAAATGCAATCAAAGCTGGGGGTAAAGTTCCAAGCTTCCACATTGTCAGGTTTGACTTCAAATTCTGCAAGATCCATATCATGATAAGAAATGTTGTCGTTACCCGCCATAGTGAAAAATGTACTCTTCAAAAACCAAAAACATGAGATGCTCATCCCTATCATTTTTTTTTCTTTTTTGGGTGGGTGGGTAGGGGAACTGTACAACTATTTGATTTTCAAAATTTCATCACTTGCATGTTGGAAGGAGACAAAATACATCAGTAACATAAATAATAACAATCTTCAAAATGGTTTGCCAGCAGAACAAGTTGTCACTTCACACATTTAAAAGTGCAAATTGCTTATCTGCCACATATTTGCTACTCTGCACAGAGATACAAAAAACACATAAGTACCACATATCCCCTACCCAGCTACCCTCAGGGTGACAAAGTGCATAAAGCAGGATCGGACCTTACTATCTAATGGTGCAATACTCACACAAACGAATATAGGAATTACAATGATGAGATTTAGATTCAGACAAACAACCAGCTTGGCAACTCCTGCAGATTAAAAGCATGCTATTCCAGCAACAAGATCAAATATTTTCTGCTATTTATTAGAACCCATTATAAGTGGTACCCAAAGAAAAAGAAAAGAAGCCAGAATTATCACAGCCAGTCAGACACATATGGAAGTAGTAGTACTTTACCTCCTTCAGCCAAGCATGGTAAGTCTCTCTTATATTTTTCTTTCTCCATGCACGTAAATCAAAGATATTCATCCCATAAGCCCACGCACATTCATCAGGGTCCAAATTCTTTGCTATGAGGGGATGAGAAAAATTGAAGTAATTCCTGAATCGCTTGGACATTACCCACTCATCTTCACCTTTACAGGTTTCAACAGCTCCATTAACCTTTCCGCCAAGGTCAATCTCCCAAAGCGGAGACAGATCACGTTGAATTACGATGTCATCATCTAAGAAAACCAGCTTGTCAAGGTTTGGAAAAAGCTGCACAATGCAACATCATCAGCACGCAACTAAAGAAGAAAGAACAACTAGCAAAGATACAGCACCAATAACAGTTCCCATTTTCTGGTGTCTAAGGAATAGTACCTACAAAGCCCATGCAAGATTGAGTCATGAAATAAACGAGGCAAGCTTGATCAATTTTTTAGGTCATACTTGTCTCCATAAGTTATCTGTACTAAATTTTTATTTGATTGAAAATAAAAAGATCCCTGGAGTGCAAATAGCCAATGACTTGAATGAAAGCTCGCTTGTGAGATGGATGATGCAAGCTCAAGCTTCATATTGGATCTCATCATTTCTCTGAGCAGAAATTGAGCAACACTCTACTTAGCCCAATCAGCTGGTTTACTTAATTCTGAAAGTTCAAGCTTCCAGACTTCAAGTAATTCACAGCTTATCACTACAGACGAATAAAAAATATCATTGCCTTCCATTTCCTTACTTATCCCTTTCCCTTTCAATATTGTTGCAATTTTCAGCAAGAGTAAAATAAATTTAATCCTACAGATTATTTCTTATTAAATTCAGATTTTCAAGCCTCAAAACATTCAACAGCCAAAAAAAGGCAAAAGAATGGCAGTGAGACAGGTTTTTGATAATCTGGAATTAGTGAAGAAAGAAGAGAGAGGATGGAGATTTAAAACCGAATGCAGATGCGGAAGAACTTGCACAACTGGTGTTTGTTTCTAAGGAAGGAGGGAGAAAGAGAGAGAGTAACTTGCAATTCTGCCACAGGTAAGGAGTCTGATGGACAGAATAACCTTTAAGAAACATGGTTACTTTTTCTCATTTCCTTGTAATCACAACCATAGAGTATTTGAAGTTCCTTCAAGTAAACAAGTAATTGAATCGTCGCATCCAATTACCTCTGGCAGATATATGCGAAGATGGTTCAGCAATGAGATGTACTTTGGGCTTCTAGCCTGCAGTTTTGAGGCGAACGTTCTTGGAGTTGTATCACTGAGATTGGCACCAGCAACATGATTCCCATGGTAGTAATTCCGAATCCCATAATGGTTTTCCACCGCCTCAAGCACTGGAACATTCTCTCTCGTTAACCAGTCAAACTGATGAACACCTTTCACTTCAACTATAGCAGGAGAGAGAGGATTCAGTGCAAACCATGAGTGCATGCCTGCATAGGTTTTCTTGTCAGTGACAACATGGAAGACAATCTTCTCAGGCTTTATGGATGACTGAACAGCAGAGGTGACCACAACCGCAGCAGCCAAAATGTTATCAGTTGCCAAGACAAAGTGGTGATACAAGTTGTCAGAAAGCAAAGGAAGTAACTCTGGTGAAGGCAACTGTTTGCGTGCATGAGCATTAGAAGAGTATTCATCAGTCAAACGAAGAGAAAGACAGTGAATGCCTTTCGGAATGGAGCCAGCTGCAAAGTGCTTGTTCATTAGTTCCGCGAACTTTGATTCCCTGATCTCCCTCTCAGATCTTTCCATCTGTGTGCAGAAGAAAATTACAGCTGTAAAATAGATTAAAATGTCACTGAGATATGAATAAAGTGGGAAAATGTACATGGATCCTGACATTTTTAACAATGTCTAAATAAAGTGGTAGCCAAATTGGCTCAACGCACACAAGAGCCATTTATTATACGGATCCAAAATGTAAAAATGGACCCCAATATTAGTTTAACAGGATAGACATCACGCACGTTTTATCCCATTTAATAAACAGGTCGTGTCGTGTCATATAGAGTTGACACACACATAAATCACATGATACAAAGCTGTGTTTTAAAACCAGCCCAGCGGGTTGACCCAGTGAAACAGCCACTAAACCAGGCCAGTTACTTCACTGGATCGAAAACCCGCTGAACCGGGCAGTTCTTGCCTAAACCGTTCAACCCGGACAGTTTTTAACAAACCAGGCGGGCCAATTAAAGGCCTATAAAAGCCAGACATTTGGGCATTTTTGCCCTAATAGTTTTCCACGTTGCTTTTCTGGCTTCTGCTCTGCCTCTCTCAGTCGAAGAGTCAAACAAAGTGATGAAGGCAGCACAAGAGTGAGGAGGAGTCATCCACCACCTTGTCAGATCGATCCTCCTTGATGATTCTCTTCACGTCCTTGGATCTTGATGATTTACTTCACTCCCTCAGCAGGTACATCACTATTTCTCTCTGTGTGTTTGTGTGTGGTATGTGTAGATCACTCACTCACTCAGCAGGTATGCATAGGTTCATCAATTTGTACGTTTGTCTCTTTATGTTTACTGGCTTTTTTTTTTTTTTGTACTGCACAGATTCACACTGGCTGTTTGGAGATGGTGGTTGTTCTCGTCTTAGAGCTGTTAGTCACTTTTGTTTTTTATTTGGTTTGTTGATTGATAATTTTTGGGTTTTTGTCTAATTTAATATATATTTTTAATGATATTTTGATAATTTTTATAATGTTTTAGTTTATTTATTATTATATTACCAGTTGAACCAATGACCCAATTTCTTTGCCGGGTTGATGTCCGGGCTGGGATTTAAAAGTATGATACAAAGTCAATGAGAGAGAAAAATGGGCGTGGAGAAGAAGCCCATATCAAAATTAAAATTTCCACCAGAAGTTCTATGATGTACATTTCAACTGCATTATAATTCAGTCTAACAAATCTAATTACAACAACAATGAGGCAATTTACAAGAATATATTTGAAATCATAACTCCTTGCAATGCATATTTAGGACAAATGTGTATGGACAGTATACAGAGATGCAGAACCGACAGTGTGCCCTTTAGTAGACCCAAAACCTACACTCACTCTTCTATTCTTCAATACTATACTTATTCTCCAATCCCCACTTCAAAGGAGGAAAAAAAGGAGGAGGATAAGGCTAACATGTGGACTCTCACATACAACTAAATGAGCAAGTTAAATTGCCACATACCATGCCTTTTAAAATCAAAGTGAACTCCTTTGCACTGTACTTGTTAGTTTTCATTTCAGACACAAGTTGACGAAATGAGTCTGGGAGCTTTAGCCCATCTGGGATTTCCTCAGTGTTCACTTGATTGAGAAGTTTGTAAAAGTCCCTAACCAGTCTCTGCTGAAAGGTGAACATGAAAAGATTCAGCTTTAAGGAAGATAAAAAATCAATAAAACTAACAAATTGTTCGCAAATCAGAGAAGAGCAAAAAAAAATAGTCAAGTGGGACATAGGTAGACTTAAAGTAGGGAATTAACGGCAATTTACCCCTGTATCATCACCCCTACCAAGAAGCCTTGGTCCCAATCGCCTACCTAAACAATCTGAAGCATAGAAAAAAGAAAGAATGAAACCAAAGATTGTAAAGGAATACGTTAACAACAATTGCAAATTCAGAATACTTGACAATCATGTCTAACAACAAATACTTTGCCAAAAAGCGGGCTGCACAAAGCAAGCACAAAAGAAAAGAAAAAATAATATCAAAACCTGACTGTTACAGTAATACAGCATAAAAATTAATAACTCGTCAAAATGACACATAAAGCAGGCTTTGGAAATTAAGACAACATTTCTCCATAAAAATCTAGAAGTTCTACAATAAGACATACCATAATGCTATTCATTACTGTGAAATAGTAAAAGAGGGTGGGACAATCATTAGCATGAACTAATTATAACAAAGATCTAACAAGCTAAACAGAAGGTGCCAACTCCTAAAACTGTAATAGCAGACGAGGAGTATTTAACTACATTTTAGCCGTAAAAGGGATGCTAGAAGAGGGGTAAAGATAGAAGATGAGCTCTGCAGTATTGACCATATAAATAGATACTAGGCTCTACCTTGTTGGAAGCAATTTCATGGCTTTTTATCATTTGCCAAATAGTAATTAAAACTGAGTCCTCATCCAATATGACCTTGAAAAATCAAAATGTAAAAAGAGAATATAAACTCAATCATCTTCCAACCTAATCAGAAATACTCTTTTAAGAATTATTTGCAATCAGAATATCAAACATTCAATAAAAATTGATTCTCCTGCTCATGCACGTAACCAGAAATCAAATCATAATCCATTTGTCTGCCCAAAAGCTAAACCAAGTCACAAACTAAATCCATATCCACGATATGTTTTGTTGCTATATCCACACATTATAGGCACAGAACACTTAAACATGTTCTGTCATAAATCCTAATCTACTGGTTACCATACCAAAAGGAACAAAACAATTTAATATCAAATTTCAGTCAAACAAAACCCAATTCAGATCTCTCAACCAAATACCATTCTGATGTAAGAATCCTAATTCAATTCAAACCAAAGCCCATGATCATCCAGCAAAACACCAATGCTTCCAATCATACTAATCAAGAAAATCAAAAAGGCATGAAATGAATTCAAGATCTAAACGAACGATAAATATATAAATATATGCCCCCATATGAAGAGATATGCATTTAAATGAATAATGAGAATAATAATCCTGGAAACGGAGATGGAATGAGTAAAAAATTTTGAGTACCGAATGACGAGCACTTGTTGACACCTTCAAGGGTAACAACAGCAGTGAGGATGAAGACGAACGGCAACAAGAAAGCAAGGATGAGGATGGTGTGGAATAGTGTACGGTAAGAGATGTGACGAGCTGCGACCTTGATCTTCATCAAGTCAATAAACCCATTGCTGCTCGATATTGTTATACTTCTCATGCTAGGTGAGAAGTGTAGCTGCATCGTCCCCCCTCCGCCACCGCCGAAACCCTAATTGAACAACAACCACAATCCTAATAATTCTTCTCTCCTGTTAACCCCACCCGCAATCTTCTCACCATCAGATCCACCACCGCAATTCGAAGATCCGGATTGATAAGAACCCCTAATCGAATTGCTCGTTTGGGGTCTCTTCGAATACCAATGCATTGGATTTCAAATTTCACCACAAATAATCACAACTAGGCTTGTATATATCTGCACTACATGTATAGATGTATAAACTAATTGAATTGCGACAAAGGACAAATCAATGAATGAAAAAATCACAGTAATAGCAAATTTGTTGCTCTTCGCTGATGACTGTTTCTCTCTCGACGGATCGGGAGAGTGAATGCAGAGAGACAAAGAGAGAGATAGAGAGAGGTACTTCCTTATTTTGCGTTATTGTTTTTTTCTTTCCTCGTTTGTCAGTGATGTCCGACCGATCTATAACTATTGGTTTTTCTCTAAACAGAAATTTTTATAATTTTTTTTGACAAAAAATAATCAGCTCTTTAGTCAATACCGTGTTGTGCTAGAAAGAGAAAGTGACAGATTAGAGAGAAAGAAGAGAGGGAAAATCTTTTAGAGAGAGAAAGAAGAGAGGGTATGGGTGGAAGGGATTATGAAATATCAAAAAATAAAATAATAATTCAAGTAATAATACATATGAATTATAAATTTATATGTTTCTGATTTTAAATTTTGATAATTCTTTAATTCGACATGACATGAGAGATTTAAGGTCTACTTGGTTTGATTTTTTATTTTTTAATTTTTTAAAAATTTTAAAAATTTATATGTGATTTTAAAAAATGAGTTTCATTAGAGACTAACTGTCCATTCTCTTTTCTATCGCTTTCAATGAGTTCTCTCTCTTCAATTTCTTCTTTTCCATCGCTCTCTCGTAACTAATGAACCTTCAGATCTGACCACAGATTTGTGTATATTTGTGTGAATGTGTGTGTCGGTGCTTGTGTGCGTCTGTGCGTGTGAGTGTTTTGTGGATAGAAAGAGAGAAAAAAGAAAGAAAAGATGAGAATTGAGGGGTTTGTGTATTATTGTTTAAACAGATTTTATAAATTTTTGTTCTTTAAAACTATTTTAAAAAGAGTAATACTTTGTATCCCAAATTTATATCACAAATGTCCATCCTAAATTAATGGAAACTATTGGATGAGTGGGTCCTAATAAAAAAAGTTGATGGGACCCACTCATCCAATGGTTCCCATTGATTTAGGATGCATATTTGGGATATAAATTTGGGATATGTAATATTGCTCTTTTCAAAAACATATAACCAAACAAATTTTGTAATTTAAAATTTTCAAAAACACTTTCTTAAAACTCTTCTTAAAAATTATTTTTGAATATTATTTTTTGATATACAAATCAAACAGGCTCGTATTTTTCATGAATATCCTAATTTTAACGTGGATAACAAGTCTTGAATCGAATCAAGAAGAAAATTAGTTTAAGTACGCATAAATTAGTCCCGACTCACCTAACCATTAAACAAAAAAAAAAAAAAACAAGAGAAAGAGAAGGGAAGTGGGGGCAATTTGGAGTTAAATTAAGTTGTCCCCAACTTATGGGTGTGTTAGAATGATCAGTAACTGCATAGTCCTAGAGAGTCTAATTTTCTTATACTTTTTTTTTCTTTTGTTCGAAGAAATAAAGAAAGAAGGCGATCGATTTTGGCTCCTAAGATTATGTTGACCAGGAAAACTTTTAGATGATAGATGATGAGATTAGCTTTGTTTATATTTTTAAAATGTTTTATTAAGATTAAGATAAAAGTGCTTGCTATATTTCTTAAGGTAAATAGTGTTTTGCTATATCCTTTTTAGGAATGAATTAAAGTCTACCACATTTGAGATAGGATTGGATAATTAACCTACTAATTCTAATAGTTAAGTACTACATGCCTTAAGAGAGTTTGGATGGGATGAATTTCGATCCAAATCGATCATAATATTTTTGACTTGGCTTTATTATCTGACGAGCCCAAATTTAATTGGGCTAGATCCAATGAACTGAGAAAAGACCCAAACATCCAGGACTCACGAAAGAGCCCAAGTCGCCAAGACCCATAGAACTAGGTCCACCCGTCAAAGGGAGTTGAATAGTAAATCGAAGGTAAATAGTAAATTGGAGGTAAATAGTAAAGGGAGTCCAAGAAGATCAAGTGGTCAACGTTCAAGCTCCTCTAAGAAGGCGCGGGCGTCAAGAGGACAACACCCAAGAGGCCGAAAGCCCTTGGGCGCCGCCTAGGCTGGCCTCTTTGGGCGCCGACTTGGGTTGGCTCCTCTTCGGGCGTCTCCTCCTCTTCCTTCTTCCGGCCTCCTCACTCAAGTCCAAGATGACCAAGCCCACTCCAATGCAAGTCCGAACTCAAGGAGACGGTCGGGTTTAATACCAACTGGGAGTCCGCCTCCGATTAAATAGAAGCACAAGGGAGAGAAAGACGGGATACGGATATCTCCTACCTAAGTCATACTTACCAAAATGGCTGAGCTCCTCTTATTCACAGTACCGCCTCACCGCCTTAAAATCTAGCCTATATAGTGTAAGCCCTCTCCACATGGAGGGGCATGATCTTACTCCCTACGCACACTACACCTCCGAATCTCTCACACATACACTGCTCTCTATCTCCCTCCCTCTCTCTCTGCACTGTAAACTCTTCGAAATACCTTGATACATTAATAAAGATCGCCGGCCACCGCTGACATTCAAGAAAGTGAACGTAGTCCACGACCGAACCACTATAAATCCCTGTGTTTACCATTTATTTACTGTTTTTCATACTTGGTTACCATTGATTGCTCATTACTACTCATTAATCACACTCGTGACTGTTGACCTCGCACGAAGGCCGATTTGTGCATCATCATTATCGTTTCAGAATTCTCACAATAGAATTCTAGGGGTGATCCGACAAAAGCTTGATTATATAATTCTCATCATGAATTGAAAAGTTTTAGAAGAAAAAAAAATTAAACAATTTCAACTCAAATTTGAAAGAGTAGAAAACATAATAATTTCCTTGTAAAATAAATATTTACGAGACTATGTTATAGCAAAATCAATTGTATACAAACAAAGACTTTTATATAAAAAAATTTATTTTATTTCAATATCAAGAGACCATTTGATAACTTCTTTTGAGTAATGTATATCTTAATTTCTTGTTTTAAGTATTTTTAATAAAATACTGTTTGATTTTTTATTTTTTTAAAGTATTTTTCTCAAAATATTGTTTGCTAAGAATTTTCATTTTTTTTCTTTTTTATTTATTTAGTTTCTCTAGATTAAAATATCAATATAATATGTTATGTTATTTGTATGCCAATATACAAATACATCACTCTTGTTAAATCATGTTTTTACGCACAAAAATATTTTTTACTAAAAAATTTAAAAAAACGTTCATAATAAGTCATGGCGGACAACATGTTACTATCATAAGAATGTGTCATTTGTTGCATTGGTGAGATAGGAAAATGACTTATAATTCCAAATTGATCCACTTGCTCTTTTGATTATTGTGAAAATCAGTTTAATACTCGCCCAAGCAAAGCAAAGATAGGGAAAAATAAAAATTGAACTAGAGAACAAGTCATAGACATTATATTATAATTTATTGGATAAATTTCATTTGGACTCTAAAAGATACAAAAATTCTAGGTTTTTACTTTGAAGGATTAATTTTTCCACATTGTCATCTCAAAGAAATAAAAACGTTGTAATGTGATCAACTGTTTCATTTTTGTTTGACCGTTTTTTTATTTTTTGATTTTTGATTGGTTGATTTGACACAAAACAGATGAACGATCAAATAGAAATAAGACGGTAGACCACATTTTAACGTTTTTTATTTGAAAAATACTATGTATCCCAAATGAAGGAGGATTATTGGATGAGTGAGTCGAGTCCCATCAACTTTTTAAAATAGAACCCACTGAACCAATGATCTTTCTTAATTTGGGATAAAAAATTGAGATACATAGCATTGCTCTTTTTATTTTTTTGAGGAGGCAATGTGCCAAAAATTAATTATTCAGGAGCAAATTAAATTTTTGTATATCTTTCAGGGGCCAAAATGGTATTTTCCATAATTTTATTTAGTCAGGCAAGTTATTTGTATTCGTCGGCATGTCAACTCAGTATATGGTGATAGACAGAGGACCACTGTGCTATCTACCCAAGATGGCCTAACCCTGGCCCCTTCAAATCAAGCATACTTTCCCAAGTCAAACATAAAAAACTGCAGTTCAGATCAACCTTTGTAGGGATTCTTTTTATAACATGAACTCGTGAGATCTAAATTGAAGTAGAACAACGTTACACTTGCGCTAAAACCTGATATAGACATGACCCAGCAAAGTATTGGCTTTGAATCATGCAAACCGAGAAATCAGAAGCAGTAAAAGCCAAGTAAATTATGAAGCCTGATGGGGCTAGATGCATGTTCAATTCATTTCCAAATGACCCATCAAGAAAGAAAAAGGAAAAGGGATGGGAGAAAGGAGCACCTACATTCCTATAAAAGGGATAGGGCTACATAGTGGTGCAATTCCGGTGCGTTGATAGGTTAACCTTAGTCCAATTTTAAATATATAATTTTCGATTCTAATCCTAATCTTAACCCTAATTTTAAGCCTAACCCTAACCCTAACCCTAGCCTTAATCCTAACCATAACCATAGCTCAAATTGAGTACTACCTGAGTTTAATTAGGTCGGGTTCGGGTTTCTTAATTCTGATTGATTTTTTGAAGTATAGATTTGATTTTTTTAAGTGTAAATCTAATTTTTTCAAGTGATCTAAGATAAAAGGCGAGGCACAAATGAGGAGAGAGGGAGGAATGGCGAGTGAGAGAGGGAGACTAAGGGTCTGTTTTTTGAAAGGGGTTTGAATTAGCGTGTTCAAACTCAGGTTTGACTCAAAAATGGGATTCAACGTTCAATGTTGTTCGTATCCATGTTTGATATGCATAGGAATATATGATTATTATGATAATATATTCGTATATAAATGACTATTTTACCCCTTAACCAATTTGTATATATGAGGTATATATGATATATGAGGATATAAATATCATTTATATGTTAAACCTTAACCCCCATATGAAACCCACTGACGTTAAGTTTCATTAAACTCGAGAATATGGATTTCATGACCGGGCCATTCAATGGACTGGGTTTTCAAACCTTAGGTTAACCATGAGTTACCAAACAAGGGTTTAAGGGGTTTATTCTCCAACTCACAATCCAAAACTCATATACCAAACAGCCCCTGAGAGTTTGAGATAACTCAAACGAGTGACGAGTTAGAGAGGGATCTAAGAGTGATAGAGGCGCAGGGGTGAACACTTGAAATAAAGTAAAAGTTTGAACTCTAAATAGTGAAGATAAATATTAACCCTAGTTAAATATATTTATATATTTATGTATATTCTGGTTCAACCTTATTTAATAATCGGGTTTATCCCGATTTTAATAATCGAATTAAACTCGACAACTCGAGGCCTTAACGCGAGACTTGCCCAAATTCAATTCGGGTTGGAGTTTTTTTTACTAGACTTAACCTAAGTATCTTAAAAATAGGGAAATTAAAAGAGAGTACACCAAATTAGACTTAATTGTAAAAAAGTACACAGAAAAAAATTGGGTAATTAAGTTCTTAATTTTGATACTTATTTGTATCTAAATATATTATTTGAATTTTACTTATTTTTTGTGACATTTTTGTCTTCCATTGATCCATGTGTATTTTCTTTAGAAAGTGGTGCATTAAACATCTCCTAATTTTATAAGAAAACTTTAATATTCAATATTATATATATTAAATATATATATATATATACTTGTTGTTAAATCTCTTATCTAAATTTT
>CM042185.1:49242205-49275838 GCA_023539305.1 Ilex asprella | reverse complement strand
GAGGATGGGGTTTACTGGGCATGGGGGTTGCTGGGTTTTAGTGATGGCCTTTGTTGGGCATGAGGGTTGTTGGGTTTCGATGATAGGGGTGGGAATGGATTTCGGTGAATTTCAGGGGGTTGGTGGGTGGGCTTCAGTGGTGTTGGGAGGTAAATTTTTTATATAATACCAAATATATTTTTTATTTTTATAATTTTTTAAATATAAATGACTGCCTAACATATTTTATATTTTTAATTTTTATCACAAAAAAACAAAACTTTGTTATGTTTTTTTTTATAAAAAAAAAAAAGATAAAATCAAAAACGTTACCAAACTCACCCTTAGAATATAAGGAAGAAAGACTCTTCAAGTCGTCTCCTAGGTCTTATAACCCGGAATCTCATTTTGTAGTAATTAAATTCAAACTTTGATGATTCATCCATTCAAGGTGGGACAGGAAGAAAAAAAAAACATTTCTCTGTAATCGTCTTTAAGTAAGTTCCTGCATACTGGTTAGTACATAATTTTTGCAGATATTCAAGTGGTTTTGGTGATGGAGAAGGTGTTAGTATGTCAACTTATTAAAAGAAAAAGATGATGGTGCCTTTCCCGAACAGACTTCGTCTTCTCAGGACTTATGTCGACTCCAGACGAGCCGCTCAATGCACCGCCAGCCTTTGGCACATCGATCAGGTCAAGCAAAGTGCTTTTCTCTGATAGTTTTTCCTATCTATTTGCTTCCTATACGAACGGTGTGAATATACCAAAACTCTTCACTTTATGCATTTCTGAAGTTTGAGTCCCAATTGAAACTGAGTTTTAGAGAACAAAGAACCAAAGTGAGTGCAGCTGATGCCTGCAGCTGCCACTTTTGCCACCACTATTGGTTCTGCTGCATCTTTGATCTGTTTACTTTTGGCTGTGTGCTCATTGTTATCTTCCTCCATCTTGATTTGTTCCCTTCTCTTTTTCTTTTTTATGTCAATAGAGCCACATTTAGCTGACTTTATATGTATGTAAAAGCCTGTATTTATCATCTTTGTAAATCATAATCCTCTTTTGGGTTCGGCATACAAAGCTGCCTTGTATTTCAAACTATACTCCCCTTTTAATACTGAGAAAATTGAGTACAGAGAAAATTGAGTGCAGAGAAAATTGAGGTTCTTTGTCTGGAACATTCTATTACTTATTTAGCATCAATAATCAGAATGCAGGACTGATTTAAAAACATATGGAGGTGAGGTTTGTGGAATGACCAACAGAAATAGCAAAACAAGCCCAAAAGAGGAACAAATTGCAAAACAGAACCCTTTTCTTATAGTTAAATGAAGATTCTAAGAAACTGCATTGGGGGTTTCATCTTTCCCATACTAGTAAAGAATGTTTAGCTTTTGTGACCCTCCTATCCATTTGATCTCTTCTTTCAGATTATACACTACAATACATAACATAGGAATAGTTGCTTGCAAATGAAATGGAGTGATTTTGTGCATATTCCACCACAGATAATTGATGATCAATCCAATTTAATTGATCAATTGTATACTTGTCATGTTACAAAGCTCAATGATATGCAGGATGGACAGTTATTGTTGGCAGAAATGCACCAGAAAATGAACAACATGAGGAGTCATCAGTCAAAAGAGAGCAAAATACAGTCAAGAATCACTACAGTACCTCACACTCAAGTAAAGAAAAGGTTAAAACATACTTTCCATGAAGCAAATCTCACATCAATCTCTTCCTTGGTAGCTCTTTGATCAATCCAAACTAATAAACAGAACAATTAATGGAACAGAGAAACCAAACTCCCACCCAATAGTTGCAAAATTTGTGGAGAGAAGACCTTACTCAAGTTCTTGTCCCTTATTTTATTATTGTTATAGTCTTCCTCTTGTTCACTAGACCAGCTCTAGTTTCCATTTTCACTGGCAATGGAGCAGAGAATACGAAACCCCCATCTTCATCGCGATACGACCTAGGTTCATACTTCCCTCCAGTTTTCAGATCCTTTTCAGGGTCCCTTTCACCATCGTTTATTTGGGAGGACTCTCGATCTTCCGTGTGAGTTTCCTCATCATCCTCAGTCTCCTTGGAAGAAACCCTAAGCTCTTCAATTTCTCTCCCCAGATTGTCCACAAGCTCTCTCTCAGCATCAATCGAATCACTCCCATCACTGCTATTACAGTCCTCAAGTGAATCTGGCTCATTGCTGCTCCTATAAACCTTATAGACATTGCCATTCTCTGCAAAGCTCACACTTTTCTTCACCTTGGCTTCCACCCCATCATGCCTGTTCACTAAACCTCCTCTGCTATGTTGGAGAACCCCACAATTTCTATGTCTGAAACTACTAGGATTTTCAAGTTCCATATCTTTCTCATCCTCCTCCTCAGAAACCCTAGAAAACCCATGAATCTTTTCTACCTGACCCCTGATTTTTTCGAGCAATACTCTCTTATCCCTTCCCAAATCCTTACAATCAACAGCGTCCCCACTGTGATCGCCGTACAAAACCCTAGATTTGTTGTCACTCCCGACCCATCTCGCATTCTTCACTAATCTGCTGGAAAGTTCATTTCTTTTCACAGAAACCCCATCAATAAGCTCCATAAAACGAATCAATTCTCTGCTAATCTTTTTTTTACCATTTCTAATCATTGGATCACTACCCTGCAAACAAACTTTCATCAGATCTCCGACATACTGTGCACATGTGCTAAATACACATAATATAGTGATTGTTACCTGAAAAGAGTCGAGTTTGAGAAGCAAATCCATGGCTTTTCGAGAGAGAGCTTGAAAATCAAAGTGGGTATTGTCAGAAACTGATGATTTGAGAGTATTGAGTTTTGACTTGATGAAAGCGAGGCCTTTTAGCTGACGGAGTGTCTGTGATCTACGAACGAGGAAGGCTCTGAAGTGGGTTTGAATGGTACGGGCAGCGGCATCACGGAGAGAGCAAGAAGCAGCGACCGAATGGTGGCGGACTGAGGTTTCGAGGGCTGAGACGCGGCGGAGGAGAGAGGAGACAATGGGGTGTGGGTCCGTTTGTTCCTGTTCTTGTTCATATTGTTGTCTGTGGTGGTACCCAAAGTCTTGCTGGTTGTGTTGGTGGGGTTGAGGTGGGTAATAGTGAGGTTGATGGTGTTGATGGGGGTTATAGGGTGGATTGATGTAGGGAGAGTAGAGGTGGGATTGAGAAGAAGATTGGTGGAGGTGAGAGGATAGGGACTGGAGAAGTGGGTCTGGTGGTGAGGGGTGGTGGATGGTGGTGCAGCTGGTGCAACAGTAGTAGCAACAAGAGCTGTTGGTGGCGGTGGTGGGGCGGCTGATTTGGTGGTGGCAGTGGCAGTGGCAGTGGCCGTGGTGGGGAGAGGCCATTCGGGCGAATCTTTGGTTGATTGATAGTGAAAGTAGGGTAGAAAAGTCTCGGTAGGTGTTAATTAGATCATTGAAATGGTCGAATCACTAGGACTAAGATTTGACCTATTTGTCCAGAAATTTTTAAAACTTTTTTGTACTTTATGTTGATTTTAATTTATATTTAATTAAAAACATAATTTAAACACATACTTGTCAATCAAACATATGCTTACAATTAACGGTAACTCGTGAGTGAAGTTACAAATTATGACAGCATCTAAAGGGAATTGTCATTTTGAAATGTTAGATGTTATTTTATAACTTTAAATAGTATTTTGATATTCTTGAATTATAAATTTGTTTTAATAGTAAGTGTTAAAATGGGATATCATTTTCATATTTTTATTCATCAATTTATATAAATCGTTGGATCTATAGTCATCTAATTAATCTATATTCACCAACCCATTTGTAACCTCTCACTTTCTCTTTCCAGAGTTGCCAAAAATGCCATCCAACCCCTATGATACCATTATCCAACTCCATATGTCACCCCTTTTTGAGTGAACATTTTTTAATTTAGTGTATGCCACCATATATGTCACCTCCCTTGGAATTGCTATAAGTCCATTTATCATAGTTTGTAAATGGATATAGGTATATATATATCTATGAAGATTTGGCGAGAGAGATGTTGAAGCTTCTGCTATTGGCCGTGAGGAAGATAACAGAGAAGGTTTTCGCTCTCAGATCTAGAATGGAAGGGGCAAACGAGATTACACAATTCTTTAAAGGTCTATTGCTTATATTTATATTTTTTTAAATTTTGGGTTGTCCTCATTTAAAAAAGAATTTCTCTTTCCTTAAATTTAGATTTTTCCATTTAAAAAGTCTATACCAAATCAAAATGTTTCCCTCTTTTTTTATTCAAATTTGGGTCTCCAATCTCCATTGGAAGTCTCACTAGAGTTATTCTTTGGGAGGTTGGATTGTGGTAAAGTTAAGTGGCTGGGTTGAGTTTACAGAGTAAAAAGGTAGGGGGAGTTAAAAGTAGTTGGGTCCTATTTCACACGTGGCATCAGTCACGTTAGTTTAGCAATGAGACTTTTTTTGATAATTGTTTAGCAATGAGATTTGGTAGAAGATTTGGGTAACATAGTGATATTAATTTTTAATGAAGTAAATGTTCTATTTATTAAATTATTTAATAAATTATATATTTTAAATTAATGTAGACGATTAGATTAATAAGATTCACTAATTTCTATAAAACATATTTTTTTTTATCAAAATTTCTATTAAATATTAAATGGATAGAATTTTGACATTATTTGTGATATAATATTTAATAAATAAATTTGGGAGTCAGGGGATTTGGGTCAACTTACACCCACTTTGACTAATTTTTTTTCGAATCAATTTAAAGTATGTCATCTGTGTTAAAACTAGAGTATTTATGATAAATAAATTCACATAATTTAGCCTAATATTTATTACAACGGTAATACCATGTGCGTAGTAATAAAATAATATCATTAATTAATAATAAAATTTTAAATGGCAAAATAAACTTAATTTAAATAGTTGTTGACTGAAATAAAAAAAAGGAATAATTGTCTGCGTAATTATTAACTTGTGAATTATTAGATGATAATATTATATAGTAATACTGATATGATGTGAGAGTAATTATTAATTTGTGAATTATTAGTTGATAATATTATATAATAATACAGATATGATGTGAGAGTCCCGTGATTTGATCATTCTGAACGTGACTTCCTACAAGAAGACGAGAACGTCCATCATTCACTGTCTCTGAGATAGAAAGACACTATCTCTGCTCTCTACTTAATTCGTTCAGATAAGGGAGGGACTCCA
Source organism: Ilex asprella (assembly GCA_023539305.1). Lineage (NCBI taxonomy): Eukaryota > Viridiplantae > Streptophyta > Magnoliopsida > Aquifoliales > Aquifoliaceae > Ilex > Ilex asprella. Next base: position 49,270,609 of record CM042185.1, on the reverse strand, counting down.
CAGAGAGCGAGCGAGCGAGAGAGGGAGAGAGGGGATAACAATGGCGACATCAAGATTTTCTGCACCTTCGACTAGAGCAGAGTCCTTATCGCACTGCTCTTCAATCTCGAGGTGTCTCGATTTGAGCTCCAGAAACAGAAGCTCCAGCCTCGTATTGACCAGAACACGCCGTTTGCGGAGGGTAAAACTGTCTTCCTCGGTGAGGAACGTTTCCAGTGAACCAACGCAAAAGATACAGGATTCTATCACTGACGAAGGTGTGATCTTCTCTATATCAAAAACTCTCTGTGCTTTTGATCTTCTCTTCGCATGTTGTTACTTGTTTAATCGGTTATACATCTGATTTATATACTACGGATGTGATTCAATCAATGTTCACACTTTGAGCAATAGAATCAAATGGCATGAAAGCCTTATCGGCGATTCATAGAAAATTGTTTGCAAATCATGTATTGAATTCAAGCATAGTGATATAAGTTTTTTCCTCTGGCAAATATTTTTCAGTAACTACTCATATCTTACCATGTTAGGATCAAGAAATGATCGGTCCCACCATCTGATGAATCAGTGATACATTAACCTTTGGGCATGTTGAGGAAAAAGAGTATAGAACTGGATTGTTTAAAAATCATATTAGTTTTTAGCATGGTCTTTCTTTGCTCAGTTTATGTACAAAATTAGAGCGATCGATTAGTTGGCTGGGCCAGATCCTTTTTGATGTTGACATGGAAATATGTGACTGCATGTTACAAAACCTGTATTTAATATACCAAGAGAATCCAAAACAACTTCCAACAGTGTTCACAGGCACTGTTTGCTGCACCTGAACAGCCCACAATTCTCTTGTTTGAAGTAGAAGTTGTTCTGTACTGGATCAATTTCTTAGAATGGGTTTGGGGCTGTGATTGAAAGATCTCATCGGCACCATAAGACATAAATCTGAAGAAAGGAACATGAACTTGTGTTCTTAGGATTGAACTAATGAGCAAATGTCAGGTTCAAAACTTTGATCATAAGAAGGGTGACAAAGAAGGAGATGATTTCTTAAATTTCTTATTGGTTAATGCAATCCATCTGAAATGAATGTTTACCACATGAATTGTTTTGGAAGAATTTATAATTTTATACCATTTTACCACACTGATGCCTGCATGTATCAGCTTTTATTAGTCCGATTCAATTGATGCAAATCAAATGTCAGACTCATTAAGCGTCTAGAAATATATATAAGTGGCACATTTTGTTTATATTTTATCAAACTTTTCCGAATGTAATAAATGGTTTTCCTTGTGTGATGTTTTAGGAGTTCCAGGTGATCTAAGTTCTTTCACCCCGGATGCTGCATCAATTGCCTCAAGTATTAAATACCATGCAGAATTCACACCATTATTTTCTCCAGAGCGGTTTGAGCTCCCTAAGGCTTTCTTTGCTACGGCACAAAGTGTTCGTGATGCACTCATCATTAATTGGAATGCTACATACGATTTCTATGAAAAGATGAATGCAAAACAGGCATACTATTTGTCAATGGAATTTCTACAGGTTTGTGATGATTCTCTCTCTTGGCCCATTGAATGCAATACTTTAGGAATCCATTACTGTTGCATTATGATCTGCTTTTCCATTGTTATTGACTCATGATTGCACTTTGCTTTCAATCATGCCTTTTTTCCCCTCTGAAAATATTCATTTTTTGGGTGAACGATTACTGTTGCATAATGATCTTCTTTTGTAGGGCAGAGCATTGTTAAATGCCATTGGTAATTTAGAGCTAACTGGTGCCTATGGTGAGGCTTTGAGCAAGCTGGGACACAATTTAGAGACTGTAGCTTGGCAGGTCAGATTGTCCTGCGAAATTTCTCTTACCCAGAATTGCTTGTGTAATATTTTATTTACTGTTGCTCTTGGGTAGTGCTGAACTCTTGGGTTGACTCGTTACAGGAGCCAGATGCTGCTCTGGGAAACGGGGGCCTTGGACGACTTGCTTCCTGTTTTCTAGACTCATTGGCAACACTAAATTATCCAGCGTGGGGTTATGGACTTAGATACAAATATGGTCTCTTTAAACAGCAAATTACGAAAGATGGCCAGGAGGAGGTTGCTGAAAATTGGCTTGAGGTATGTTTCTCTGTGTTTACAAAAGATTGGCTTGAGGGGCATTGTCTCTTTTAATTATGTTCAGAGCTAAGTTATTTTGAGGTTCTTCATGAATCATGAGATAAACCTTCCATGTCCTTTGGTTAATTTCAGTTTCTCCTTGTAGATGGGAAATCCTTGGGAAATTGCTAGAAATGATGTCTCGTATCCTGTGAAATTTTATGGCAAAGTTGTTATGGGGTCAGATGGAAAGAGGCACTGGATTGGCGGAGAAGATATAGAGGCTTCTGCGTATGATGTCCCTATACCAGGATATAAAACTAGAACCACAATCAACCTTCGACTGTGGTCCACTAAGGTTCCATCAAAATATTTTGATTTGTATGCTTTCAATGATGGAGAGCACACTAAAGCATGTGAAGCCCAAGTAAATGCTGAAAAGGTATGGCTGCATTCAATATTATATGCATCTTTCTCACCAGTATTGGCAATTTTCTGAAAACTACTTATAAATGCAACTGCTAGGGCATAATTTGTGGCTTAATTGTGGAGGAATAATGAAATATGGAATTTAGCATCACCTTTGGAGCACGTCAATTGTTATCCATCATCTTATTTCCCTTGAATCATTCTGGCAGTAATTTACTATTGACCGGGTTTTGGGGGTCTGTATGTGCGGAGATACTGCTAGATAGGAGCTGGTTCTTTGTGGATATTCATTTGATTAGTGGCACTCCGTATATCAAAATAGTAAAATGAAGTGAAGAATGAAAATGGGCTTTATGTACAAGGCAGCAGAAAACACCAAATGTTAGTATGTTTGTCTAAAATTTGATGTTTCTCGCCATTGGCCATTCCGTTTTCACTTTTTGCCAGATGTTATACAATATCCTCAGTGCTCTATGAAAACAAGAATGACCTATATAACAATGTACTCTGACATTAGATTTGCTATATATTATACCCTGGTGATGAATCGGTGGAGGGGAAGATTCTTCGTTTGAAGCAACAATATACCTTATGCTCGGCTTCTCTCCAAGATATTATTGCACGATTTGAGAGGAGATCTGGTGGGCATGTGAAATGGGAAGAGTTTCCTGAAAAAGTTGCAGTGCAAATGAATGATACCCATCCAACATTGTGTATCCCTGAGCTGATGAGGATATTTATAGATTTGAAGGGCATGAGTTGGAAGGAAGCTTGGAATATTACCCAAAGGTACTTCTTACTAGCACAATTTTTTTGCTATGTTTTGATGTTGTTATTTAGGTACGTTTGTTTTTGGTGGAACATATATATGTGGGTAGTGTCATCTTAATGATATAGATATGCAATGCAGTGAATTAATTTAATCTTTGTCTAGTCATGGACACTAGATTACATTAGGTGGAATACGGTATTCTTTTTCTCATGTATATTCCTACTACCATAATCTTCAGTGAGTTAAATTTTGTGTCCCACTTCTCTATTGTTTCTGCCCCATTTGGAAAAAGGCTATATGCAGCTGAACATTGACTTTCATTGGTCTGCCTAACAGCCGTCATCAATGCATCCGTATCAAATCTTGAAAAAAAAATGTGGCACAAGTACTATGAGCTTTGTTAGAATGACCAAGCTAGCAGGTGTAAAAAAGCTTGTATGTCCTTAAGTTTTAGTAACTTAACACTCACCTCCTGGTGCACATTGGACAGAACTGTGGCATACACAAATCACACTGTTTTGCCTGAGGCATTGGAGAAGTGGAGTTTAGAACTTATGCAGAAACTGCTTCCTCGACATGTTGAGATCATAGAGATGATTGATGACGAGGTAATGCGAAAAATTAATGAATTACCAAACCTTTTCTGTGCTGTTAAATTTTCATTTGCACACTAATTTTGCAATCCACTATATTTGCAGCTGATTCATAACATAGTATCCAAGTTTGGAACATCAGATCTTCACTTGTTAGAGAAGAAATTGAATGCAATGAGAATCCTAGAAAACTGTGATCTGCCTGCCTCTGTTGGTGATGTATTTGTTAAAGCAAAAGAAACCCCCGTTGTTGATCCCACTAAAGATCTTGAAGTTACTCACGAAGTTGCACCTGCTGATGAAGATGATGAAGTTGTTGATCCCAGTAAAGATCTTGAAGGTACTCACGAAGTTGCACCTGCTGATGAAGATGATGAAGTTGTTGATCCCAGTAAAGATCTTGAAGTTACTCACGAAGTTGCACCTGCTGATGAAGATGATGAAGTTGAAGTAGAAGAGATGCCAAAGAAAAAAAAGTTGGATCCGGAACCAGTTCCTATACCCCCGAAGATGGTACGTATGGCTAATCTTTGTGTTGTGGGTGGTCATGCAGTAAATGGAGTTGCTGAGATTCACAGCGAAATAGTGAAGCAGGAAGTTTTTAATGACTTTTATCAGGTAAACCTGCCAGATTGATCATTTTTCTCTCAAGTAATATTCCTTAATATGTGCATCCTATGATGTCAATATAATCAACATACTTTGGATCATGTCTCCGTATAGTGGAAAGTGCTCATATGTTGGATTTTACCCAACAACTTTTGCAGCTCTGGCCTGGGAAATTTCAAAATAAAACAAATGGGGTGACACCAAGAAGATGGATCCGTTTCTGCAATCCAGATCTAAGCAACATCTTGACTAAGTGGACTGGTGCAGAAGACTGGGTCCTAAGCACTCAGAAATTGGCAGAGTTGCGGAAGGTAATTCCTGGCATCATCCATGTCCACATTCTTTCTCTAGAAGTCAATGCTATGTGGACTGTGAAGGTTCACTTTTCCCGTTGACATAGGGTATATTTTATTTTTATTATGTTAACCTCTTGGGGTGGGGGTGGTTTTATTTTTTATCTAACCTGGAAACTGACTGCTTCGATCTATTAAAATAGGATAGAGGTAATGGGATAATTGTACGCTGCTAAGATGAGCTATCCTCCCTTTGTTGTCTTGCTCAAATTTAGAAGACAACCAGGGCCAGGAAGAACCACAATTCTCAGTAACTAATAATGTGGTGTTGAAATGCGGGTGCCTCGTTAGAATGCATTACCAAATCATGCTAGAAGAAGAGGATAAGTGGATGTCTGTATAGCAGTCTTTGCCGAATTTGTTAGCATTGGCTTTTAAATGGCTAGTGCAGTTACAAGTAAACTCATGAGTTTCTATCCTAAAGCTCTGTATACTTTCGGTTTTGGCGTTAGGAAGTGGGATCTTTAGTCTTCGCTGCAAACAGTACATATGGTGATGAAAAGGTCATTCTTTGTACTGCATCACAGACCATTAACCAATTTAACTAACCCAACAAATCATGAGTCTTTTGTTGTTTTACGGTCTATAAATGTACGGATCATCTGGAGATAAGAGTGGTCAGATTTCTAGTCACTTTACCAGTGCAATCCTTGAATATAGCCAGACTTCATCAGATAAAAGTCAAATGGATGGGTGAATCATAGGAGTCCATTTTTCTCATTGACGTAAGTGTAAATTCCCATTTTGTCTGAAGTTAATGTTGAGTTCTTTCTCTCTATACTCTAATTAGTAAGTTAATGCGTATAGATGGATTAAAATCCACATAACAACAGATATTCCAAGTGGCTAATGAATCGATCAACTTAGTATATGAACAACCAAAGATTACCATAGCCATGAAGGTCGCTAAAATTTTTCCATCCTCTAACCATTTACAATTCTCCTCTTTTGCTTTGTCTCTAGGATTAGAAATTACAATGCACAAGAGAAAATTATAGTCTGGAAATGAGCTAAAGCCCAAAGAGTACCTTCCTAAATTAGTTAGGATTTGCCTCGGTAATAAAAATGTGGCCTATGTGCACACTAACAGAAGCTTTTGTATGATTGCCTGATCAATATCAGTTTACTATATCTCATGCAGGGTCAGCCCAATGATCAGATCTTTGGGGTAAACCCTTGAAGGGTTGGCATGGATGAATTCATTGCCAAAGGAATATGTCTGATATTTTGCTTTATTCTGAATCTTCCCCAGTTGTTTAGAACTTGTGGCATGAAACTTTCTTGCTCCTTTTTTGTATAGCTATATCTTTAATATTAAACAATTCAGTTACATTATGTATTACAACCTGAGTGAGATGTGCTAATTAGAGTGATGAAACTCATCCACAGTTTGCCGATAATGAAGATCTCCAATCTGAGTGGAGGGCAGCAAAAAGGAGCAATAAGCTTAAGGTCGTGACATACCTAAAACAAAAAACAGGGTACTCTGTCAGCCCTGATGCAATGTTTGATGTCCAGGTTGTTTTTTTTCCTCCTTTAAAACTCCTTTCTTGTGATTTTGTCTCATCACAGTGCTTTGATATAAATATGTATCTTGAGGAACTGGCTTTGAAGATTCTCCTTTTTTCATTTATCTGTGCCTGTACTCGATTTTCTTACTTTTCTTTTATCAATTGCGCAACTAACTGTGCTGCCCTATTTTCAGGTGAAGCGTATCCATGAATACAAGAGGCAACTGTTAAATATCTTGGGAATTGTTTATCGGTACAAGAAGATGAAAGAAATGGATGCAGAAGAGAGAATAGCAAAGTTTGTTCCTCGTGTCTGTATATTTGGGGGAAAAGCGTTTTCTACATATGTGCAGGCCAAGAGGATTGTGAAACTCATCACAGATGTTGGGGCTACAATAAATCATGATCCTGAAATAGGTGATTTATTGAAGGTATGATTTTGTAGCACAAGGGCAGTAAATGATCTCGCAAAGTACTCTCATCCTTTGTTTCCCTCAATGGTTGGCTATAAGTGTAATAGCAAAAGATTGTGGAGACTATAATAATCTTGTGAGATTTGTTTCCCTTTTTTAGGTTGTATTTGTTCCTGATTACAATGTCAGCGTCGCGGAATTGCTAATACCTGCTAGTGAGCTTTCGCAGCATATCAGGTATCAAACCTCACTCTCAAAGTATATTATTCTTCCTCTGGTCCCATATCCCCTTTTTTTCTTTTCTTTTTTTGTTTTAAGTTTCTGCCACAATGTACATTTTGACTGAAGTTATTGACACACGCCGGGATGTTTTGCTTCACTTCACAGAATATTTGGTCCTAGTTTTGAGAGCCATGCTTTGCTAGTGTGGGGTAGAAGTAGAAATTTAGTTCAAACAGAAATATACGTGAACTGCACTGGGAATTGTTTATAGTTCTGTGGTATTACATTTCATGTAGTGTATGTACATGAAGTGCGGTGGCGACAAATCTCTCTCTCTCTCTCTCTCTCTCTCTCTCACACACACACACACACACACACGAGGGTTTGGGCTCCCCCCTTTCGGCCTTTTTAAGATTTTTCGCAAGCTAAATATAAATGTTCATGCCGGCCATGTGGGGACTCTGTTCAAATTTCATCCTTTGTGGCTTATTGGACTCAGGCTGGGACTTCTGAGCTAAATGCAGATGCACTGAACTCAAAATGAGGAGTTTGCTGGTTGGGGAATGCTCTGGATGACCTTGACCCTGTTAATTTTCCGGCTATTAGAATTTCTTGGATTCTTATTAATGTAAATGCATGGGTTATGGCCACTTTTCCTTAAGCTTCATGCCTTGAAATTGATTGAATAAGGTCACGAGGAGGTGCTACGATTAATTAACATGCCAAAAATTCGTTATTGAAAGCCTTAGGATGGAATTCCACTATTGTAGCCAAGAATGCAAAAGATAGCAAATAGACCGTAACACTCAATTCATTGCAAATAGACCGTAAATAATTTGAACTGAACAAGTTTACATAAAGAATTTTTTTAGGCTACTTGGACTGCTTCATGGTTTAAGTGATTAAACAACCAGAACAGTCCCCTGTGGAAGTCTGGAACATAATTCTGGTTATGCAGTTCCTCTAGCCCATATTGTGTTGCTTTTAGGCTGATATTGGAGCTGTGCCAGTCATTTAAATGTATTCTGGTTCTAGTTGTTGGGTGTGCCAAATGTAACCATAATATCCCACAGCAAAGTAGAAACCATTTGTAGGAGGAAGAAATAAATAGCTAGCAACGAGTGGTCACTGAGGAAAGACGGGTCTCTTGCCTTTTCACCTCGGAATACTTGCGCAGAGCCAATTGGAACTGGAAACGGTTATTTAAAAATGCTCTGATTGCTTGATCAGTTAGAAATTATGTACAGCACTGCATACATGAAACATGTATACCCATAAAAATCTTAAAGAGTTAATTTCTTCACACACCAAAATTATTTTGGTTGGTAGTTTTAGAGAATACATGGCGGGACTAAATCCCAATGGGGGCTACGCGGATATTTGACTCTCTCTCTTTGCAGTACTGCTGGGATGGAGGCAAGTGGGACCAGCAACATGAAGTTCGCAATGAATGGTTGCATCTTGATTGGGACCTTAGATGGGGCAAATGTTGAAATAAGGCAAGAGGTTGGAGAAGACAACTTTTTCCTTTTTGGTGCTCAAGCACATGAGATTGCTGGGCTTCGGAAAGACAGAGCCGAGGGCAAGGTATGCCTAGTTTATCATTGTCACAATTTCTGTATGCTGTTTTAGGATTGAGCCTATCGTCAGAGAATAAAGCTTGGGCAGGTGAGGCATAAAATTCAGTTTCTAAAAATAGGATAGTATAACATCGTCCCCCATCTGTTATATATTTAGTGTACACCCGACATTTGATTTTTTTTTTTTTTACATCTGGCGGTTATTTACCTAAGAAAAAAAAAACAAATCTTGCAGTTTGTACCCGATTCATGTTTTGAAGAAGTCAAGGAATTTGTCACGAGTGGTATTTTTGGGTCTTATGACTATGATGAACTGATGGGATCCTTGGAAGGAAATGAAGGTTTTGGCCAAGCAGACTATTTCCTAGTGGGCAAGGACTTCCCAAGTTACATAGAGTGCCAAGAGATGGTCGATGAGGCTTACCGAGACCAAAGGGTGAGTGATTTAATAAGCATATGGGTGTTCATTCGGTTCGCATAAAATGTCAAATTTAGGTACCTTTTTACTGTCGAAACACATTCATTTAACAAGATAAGCCGTTAGGGAGAGGAATGACTCGAGTAAATAAATATTTCAATACTGTCCTTCACATGCGGCCTAGACATTGAGACTTGACCTACCACCTTGTGGAATCCTGTTTTTGTGCTATTTGAACCGATACCTTATCTGAATACTTCAGCTATTTTAGAGAGAGAGAGAGAGAGTTTGGCCAATTTGGTTTATGTCTCAAAAACAGTATTCCAAAATCATTTTTGGAAAGAATTTTAGAAAATTGTGTTCTAGTTTTTTTTATGTCGCATAACTTATTGGGTTATATAATTTCAAAAATAGTTCTACAGAATAAAAAATAATAAAACTTGTTTAGATAGAAAATAGTGGTGATAGAAATATAGTGGTGGTGATGGTGGTGTTTTCTAAATTTAGGAAAGGTTGTTTCAAAAAACACACAAAATTGTTTTAACTTGTTCTTTAAATTTACTTACTTTTTGCTTTTAATTTATAAAACAGTTAACAGTTTTTCTTTTAGAAACTGTTTTTTGAAAACAAAAAAATTATTTCTAAGATTCAAAGTATTTGATTACTTTTTAAACATAATTTATTCCTAGTGTCTGCTTGTCAACAAATTTTCTCACGCACAGTCATAAGCACGTTGAATAATAAACTCGTTTCTAGTTTATATCGGCCTAATACGTGCACTTGGTGTTTGGCAGAGATGGACAAGGATGTCGATCTTGAACACAGCAGGCTCTTACAAGTTCAGCAGTGACAGAACAATTCACGAGTATGCCCGAGACATATGGAACATTGAACCCGTTGAGTTGCCATAGAGAAGGCTGAGTCAACTCTAGGCAGCCACACAGGCTAGGGATGGCAATGGTCAAAAAAAATAAGCGGAAATAGTTTGTTGTACAAATAACTTGTATTATCCGCAAATTATGCTTCAGAATTACTAAGTAATAAAGTAGATGAGTTTTAAGAAGTTTATTTTTTTTATTACGATTTTGAAACGGGTCAAAATATTTTCAAACTCGTCGAAAATTTTCTATTTCTTAGATAATCAAAATAATGTACGAAACAAAATTTTGATCCTTACATCTACCTAATGACTAAAATTATTGAAGTGTCCTAACAACAAAACGATCACGATAAGCATTTTTCATTAGTGTGTACAAAAAGAAGTTCCCTAAATGAATTTGGAACATGACTGTTTACATTGTCTGCCCACCAGAGGAGCACCTGAATTAAGTAAACTAATGAACTGAAAAAAATATGTACATCTAATTTCAAATTGGCTTACAAAATTACCCCATTTTTTAGGTGGTAGCAGACACTCCAGTCCCAGATGCATATTTCTTCATCATGGCAGCATGCTTTTGTCCAGCAAGATGATGTCTAAAAACTGTTTCACTATTGCAAACCACATTACATATTGCACATGCACGAACACCATCTGCTGCAGCTCCACCTTCCAGAAGTTTCCGCCTTTTTGTCGCCAAATCCTCCACAGCCTCAACTGCCTTCTTTTTCGCCTTTTGTCCGCAGGAAGTTTTCGCCTTATCAGGATTCTCTTGTGGTCCAATTATCAGATTATTTGACACAGGTGCAGGTGCTGCTTGTAGTTTCTCCAGATTCTTCTTGTGCTTCTTCCCTAATTTATGATTGTCAAGAACATCCTTGCTGTTACAATCAATCTTGCATATTTCACACCAAACGGACTGTACAACCTTTGTTTTCTTTGGAACTCTCTTCCAACTAAAACCTCGTTGAAGTTGAGTTGTTGGATTAGTCCAAAGAGTGGGATTTGGATTTGCAGACACCAACTGCTCTGCCCCATTTGGAGTTATTGTTGCGCCCTGCAGAGGAAATGAGGATAAGTTATTTAGAAGATACACAAAAATGTCTACACCCATGTATGCATAAATACAGCAAAATGTTCCTAATAAATTTTTCTTTCTACTGTAACTTTTTCTCAATTTTTTGAAAAATAGAAAATAACAATAACTCCATAAAAAGATGCGAACAAAGTGGGTGCAGACCAAACCTATGTGTGCTCACCAGTCTGTCATGAAGGCAATGCTTTCTGACCATTGAATGATCCACAAATAAGGGTACGGAGCACCACCCAATATGATTCTCATTCCAACATGCACATCCACAAGACAATTTCATCTACTTCTAGATGATTATGTCAAATGAGGACAACTTTCACAATGCAAATTTTGCTCTGAATAATGCTACACAACTCAAATGAAACTCAAAAAATTGTAACACAAATGCATATCATCCCTCGGATGAGTGTTCAATAAGTGTTTCCCTGACCAGTTGTAGCTGGTAGTAGATGCAGACTTGATTGAAGAAACTTTTGTTTTTTCTAGACCTTGATGTTGGCAGTGCTCTGTGTAGATGTGGTGTAGTGGATGTGTAAAGTTCTAGTCTGAGACTCTGAAGTAGTGCTTTTGTAAGATATCTTGCTTAGGAATATGGCCCCTTATGCTTATAAGGATCATTTTATCTTGTAATAATAAAATCACGAGATTACCCTCAGATAAAAATCTTAAGAACAAGGATTGTGCCTAAATGCACCAAACCCAACGCCCAAGCATATCAAAATACACATTTTCCTGTTGCCCAACCATAAGCAGAACTATCAAAACGAATTCTCCAAGTTATGCATTGTACTTATAATAGAAGTTGTGCGGTCCTGCCACTCCATTATCCCACTGACAACCCTTTTACTAAGACTGGAGGGGGGAACAAAAAAAAGTAGACACAAAACTCCTCCACCAAGAAGAAGCTGTGAGGAAGCAATTTCTAGGTCAAGCATCACCTAGAAGACTAAAACGAAAAGAAGGGGAAAGTCCCAAGTCAGAGAAGGGAGGAATGTCATTTTAAGGAGGCTACAAGTTCATTATTAGCCCAAGAGGATTGAGATGTTCAAGTCTCAGGTTGAAATTGAATACAATAAATGACTAATATTCAGAAACAAATAAATGACTAGTACAAAGAAACGTAGTAGACAACAGCAACTATTTTACTGCCAAGACAATATCCTATATTGGTAACTATATTAACTAATTTACTATTTGGTTAACCTCCAAAATCAGCAGACATCATGTCCCAATTGGCTTCTTTAGTAGAGACTAGAGATTAGCCAACTAATAGTGCCACTCCAGTCTCCAATGCACAGGCAAAAAATTGTCATGTTCCAATTGGTAGAGACTAGAGATTAGCCAACTAATAGTGCCACTCCAATGCACATGCAAAAAATTGTCATGTTTTTCAGAAAGTCATTTGACTTTCCAAGATTATGAGCAAACCAGTACCCAATAGGTCTGCGGAAATTTAACTAAATTACTGAAGACCATTCACCAAATGGCCTTTACTTAAACACAGCCTAATATTTGGTTAACTTCCTCTTCAATTCAGAAAAGAATCATGTAATTGAAGTAAACAATCATATCCAAAAATGTATTCCAGACTCATATCAATCAATTCAATAGAATGATCACACACATTCTTGTGTCTTCAACATAAAAACACAGAAAACCGCACCAGGAAGGACAACCCATTTGATCTTCCATCAATTATCACACAACGATTGTGGGTTCGAATACAAGAGCAACCACTGTGTGCAAATAACACAAGAAAAGGTACGTTGTCTACCCCTTCCACCACCCTCTATTGTATGAGACCCAGCCGGATAAGGCCTTGGTCAAAACCAATTATAACACAATTTTATTCCCCGCAACAGAACTTACTGACTCAATTGCACAGAAATCAATACAAAAATAATTCGAGAAACTAGCACTTCAAATGTATAGCAAAACACTTACAGTGGCAGAGTGATAATACGCAGGTGGCACCGACAGTGCGGAATCGACTGTCTGAAGATGAGTATATGCTAAACCCGACTGATGGGATTCATACCCACCAGACGGCCCAGTGGCTGTATCGAGACCAACATTACTGTACTGGGGTACATGAATTTGGTGAGGACTAGGGATAGGGTTAGGGTTTGGGGGATGGAGTTGATTGTAATAGGAAGTGTAATGGGTGATGGTGTAGAGATGGTGAGAGTATGGTTCTATGTGTGATGGGTTGCGGTTAGGGTTAGGTTGTTGCATATTCATGGAAATTCAGAGAGATTCAACTCTGAGAGAGAGAGAGAGAGTTTTCTCTCTCTAAAATCTCCAGTTTCTTTGAGCAGAAATGGCAGGAACAGAACTTGAAAGAAATGGGCTAATTGATTGGTGGTGCTTAATCCTTGCGGCCCAAAACCAAAGGCCCACTAAATTAGTACTTGGAGTGCAATAAGGCAAAGTATCTTAATCCAATCCTTTTATCTGTGCTAATTATGGGTTAATTTTTTTTGACAAAAATTATGGGTTCATTTTATAGTAAATTAGGCTAGGGTATATAATTTTTAGTATAAAAAAAGTCCTTGCGCCGGCACGAATGTTAAGAGATTTGTTAGTTACTGATTTTTAATATCTGTTTTGCCCTCATCATATGATTTTTTAACATAAAATATAAGTAGTTTTTTTTTTTTTGCTTTTGTTATTGAGGGTTTTCTGGTGTTGTCTATCAGTTTTGAAATTCAAACTCTTAAATCAAATAATTTGGACATTATAATGATGTCTAACAATCTGTGTTTTAGTGTACTTGTTTGATGATCTGTATTTATGAAAAAAATAGTACATTTATTATCTATATTTTAGTGTACCTGTCGAATGATCTGTATTTTAGTATACCTGTCGGACGATCTATGTTTATGGAGAAAAAGGTACACTAACGATCTGTGTTTTAGTGTACTTGTCTGGCGATTTGTGTTTAGTATACCTGTCTGGTGTTATATATTTACGAAGAAAAATGTACATTAATAATATGTATTTTAGTCTATTTGTCTAATGATCTGTGTTTTAATGTATATGTTTGACGATTTGTGTTTATGAAGAATAAAGTACATTAACGATCTGTGTTTATGTTGAAAAATGTACATTAACGATCTATAGTGTATCTGTCTAACGATTTGTGTTTTAATGTACATGTCTAATAATAATCGTGTACTTGTTATTTTTTATATATTTTTATTGTGTACCTGCTATTTTTTATTATATATATATTTTTTAATTGCATACCTGTGTTTTTTTTTTAGCATAAATGTTTTACAATTTTTGTTTATGGGAAAAAATGTACATTATAAGAACATAACTTTTTTAAATATGTGATATAATTGGCGTTATTTTTTATAATTGTAAAGAGTGTTAGTTTTGTCCATTACTTTGACTTTTTAACAAGGACTTCTTTGACTTTTTAACAAGACCTTATCCAAAAAAAAATTGGCAAGTAGGCTTTTTTTGGAATTCTATTGGACTTAGGACCGACTTCTAAATCCCTCTTAATTTTAATACACTAGGCTTCTTTGGAATTAGTTTGAAGGTTTTGGAGTAAAATACGTCAGATCTATTTGGACCTTGACTTTTTTAACAGTTTATTTTATTTATTTTTAGTTTTTTTGTCAGTTTATACAACAATTTTTTGGACTTAAAAAAAAATATTTAGACTAATTTAAGAAACTTATTTTATGAGCTATTTTTTCGACTTTTTGGAGCTTTATCGTGGGTCTCACATAATTTTTTAATTTATTATATTTATAAAATATTATTAATGACATAAAAATTTTGAATTCATATTTTATGAACAACTATGCATAATCCATACATATATATGATTACTTTTTTATTTTGACACAAAAAGCTAAAAAAACTAAAAAGTCAGTACAAACAGACTATTCTAACTTTTACAGCTTTTTAAAAAATACTGCAAACAGTTTTGAGGAATTTTTTTAACTCTGATTTTTTGGAAAAAAAATTTTAACTGAAACTTTTCACATAAAAAAGACAGCTCCAAACAAGCCCATTATCACAATTGGATGATTGATCATGGTTGCAATTCGTTGACATTGACTCAAGTGTCTTAACTAAGTCATCTTCGAGGCAATTATAAGTGAAGTAAACTTTAAGATTTACACGGAACGCATGTCATTATCGGTAGGGTGTATTAATCGAACTAAGTTTTGTGAATTTGAGTTTGAGTTCGAGCTTATCGAACTTGTTTAGAAAATGAGACGAGCTCGAGTAATTCAACTATTTTACATATAAAAAAAGGTGAACTTTGCAAGTTCGAGCCGAGTTTTTTAGGCTTATTTTTCTAAATGAGTTAAAAAAATTGTTCAAACTCAACCCATTTAGAACACAAATAGAGCTCAAGCCGAGTCTAATCCAAGTCGAGCCCAAGTACTTCGTCTTGATTAACACCCCCCCAACTATCGGTACCGAAATTGTTGCGTCAAATACAACCAATACTTTGGACCATCCTCCCAATATTCCAAAATATGAAGGTTCTTTGTCACTAGGAAAAGGTGCAGTTACTAATGGATGGCCCTCAAACCAGGTGCCTTGCATAATTTTTAGCATGAGAGAGAGAGAGAGAGAGAGACCTAACATGGTTGTCTGGTAGGTGACTAAACAACCACCTTCATCTTAGATGCCATCTTTTAAGCATTTTTATATTTGCTTAATGAGTTTCAACCAATCTTCAAAACAGCAGAGTGATCAAATTACTCTCCTATCTCTCAATCTTCAGAAAACCTCATGATAACAACACATTGTCTCCTGTTCTCAAGGCGTGTAACATAAATTTGTGAAACCCAAATTGTGTTCTACAAATTTTACCAAAAGATTCTTTCTTATCAATGTACTTATTCAGAACAATGATAACAAACAATGAAAAAACTCTATTACAATTCTTATGTTCCAAAATGAAAACAGACTGACGAGCTCCAATCTTGCAACAATTGAGACTTTTAGCAGAAAAAAACTACAGAAGCAAATATGGAATGGAGGAAAACTAGCTTGAATGAGAGTATCAGCTAGTCAAATCTACAACTTGAAAAGGGAAAATTGTTCACTTTTGTATGGCTTTCCCCAAATTTCTATGGAATTCAATCAACTACTGCCTGTACATTCTTGAAACTTGATGGAAGAAGAAATGGATCGTATCAGTTTCTCAGTTAGAGATCACCATTGCCTTGTGCTCATGATCTCTTCCAACCCACCAGGACTTGAACACAATATCAATATCGTCCCCTTCCTCTTGAGTGCCTGAGAGATTAAGTTCGAAAATATTATGAATATCAGGAAGCTCTTGTTCTATGACCATAGTCTCTTTGGCTCTGCTTTCAGAGAATGCAATATTGTAATGAGCCCTCTTGTGACCACCCAAAGCTTGGCCTGATGAGAAAACCTTGAAGCAAATTGGGCACTCATGGTCCTTGCTCTTTATTGACTCGTAACTTGTCACCTCCATTCCAGTTTCCGGCTCAACTGGCTTGGAATTAGCTTCATTATCAGACAGAACACTTGTTCTGATGCTCTTCCTATAGCTCTCCATATCCACCACAGAGCTACTATTGATTATCCTGTGGTGAGTTCTGTGGCCACCAAGTGCTTGATGAGAGTGAAAGACCCTATTGCAGGTCCTGCACTTGTACTCTTGTTTCCTCTCAGTATCCTTCAAGATTTCAGAATCCGTAGTACTAAAGTTCATTTTGCCACCAGAATTTCCCCCCAGTTCAAGATCATGAACACCAATCACCGGGTTTTTGGCTGAATCAGACTTCATATCTTCTATCACTGTATGCTTCTCCAATCCTACATTACTTCCCTTCTCAGTATCAGTATCATCCAACTCCAATGCATATTCATCACCCAGAGGAAGCCCATCATCTGAAACTTCCAATTCAATCTTATTTTCATCAATGCTCGCAATCCCAGACTCAAAATCAGCAGATTCTGATATATTCTTCTCAGTTAAAGGATTGGCAGAACATAAAAGAGGAGAATCTAGCTTCTCTCCTAGCTTCTGTATCTTCCATGACTCATCACCATCAAGAACAAAATTTCCACCCTCAACTGCAGTAATTTCCTCACTCTGATGAAATGATTGGGCTTCAAGAACAACAGGATCTGAAGACCCTGTAACCAGGTTAAACCCAACCCAATTCCTCACACCCCTAGATAGCATCATCAAACACATAGCCACCTCCACCTCCTCCTCACTCTCAGAAATTAATGAAGATGAATTCAAATCGGAAAAAGAAGGATTTGGGGAACTCCTATACCTTGTCTTTGATCTCTTCCTCCGAATCGGACACGCAATACTCTCGAAACCAGATTGGCTCTGGACTGATTTATTGTAGACCCTAGATCTTTTGGGGTGACTCCTCATGTGCCCAAACAGAGCTCTCATTGTACCAAACCCTCTTCCACATTCCCTGCAGACATTTTCTTCATTGTCCTTCTTTAAATGGCATCTCATGTGCACCTTCAGAGCTCTCAACGATTGAAAAGCATTGCCACATTGTTCACAATGGATTCCTTTCTTCAAAACACTACGTTTTGAATCAAGAACCCTCCAAGACTTTTTGGGTTTGTCTCTTAGTCTTGGACCATAGCTTCCTTGCCCACCATCTTCAAAACCCATGTCGCTGTTCTTGATATTTTCTGGAATCAGAGAACTGTTTGATTGCTCAGAAATTATCAAACCCTTGGGTTGATCACTACCATCGAAACCCATTCTACAATCTTCGTTCTCAAGATCTTTCTTAGCTGAAATCAAGGCCGAGTGGCCCCTCATGTGACCTCCTAATGACTTCCCACTAAAGCAAATCTTGTTACAGAACTTGCACGAATACGTCTTCTCTTGGTCTTCTTCCATCGTTTATACAGCAAAGAGAATCGATCAATTCAAGGACAAGTAAAAAGAAACCCTGATCAGAAAACTAAGGAAATCTCAATTTTCCCGGAAAATGCTGGCCAATCTCTCATCACATTCAATGGAAGACGCGAGATTGCTGAAGAAACAGGGAAAGCAATGGAGTACCCAGATCAGAAAACCCAAACGAATAAGAACCAAGACCTAATGCCTGATAACACAACTGAGGCTTGCTTCACATTCACTCTCTTTTGGCCTTTTAAAGCAAATACAAACATTTCGATCTGAAAAGACTGCTTGTTCACCGACTTATTGTCAGTAATGGCTACCAAAAACCAAAACAGATTCACTCTCTCTCTCTCTCTCTCTCTCTCTCTCTCTCTCTCTCTCTCTCAAAAGTGGTCAATCTTGATGGTGTGTGTCCCGTGGCTTTAGGCTGTATTTAGCAAAAGGAAGCCTTGCATGGAAGCAAAGATACATGTAGCACGGGGACGTTTCCTACTCGTTGGTACATATCACTCCAATAGACTTTTTTTTTAAAGAATCGGTGTTACAAAATTTAAATAAAATTTAAAAAATTATAATTTAAATGTATATTTTTTTTAGATTAGTGAATTCTATCAATTTTTTTAGGAAAACTCACTCATCCAAAAATATGCATTTAGATTTTAATTTTTGAATTTTATTTAAATTATAGAGTATTTTTTTTTGAGAAAGCGGGCTCGATTACCTTTCACCGTCGAACAAAAAAAAGATGTACATATCACTCTTTTAATATGCCTTTTACCAAGATCCTCCAATTTGTGAGGTTTTCTGGTTGTAATTTGTGTGAGGTATGATGAGTGATTAAGACAAGAAGAGTAAAGGGTGCATAGGAAATAAAATAGTTTACCCAGCTGAAGATCTGTGTTAGTCTATTGTAGCTGAGGTTCTTGCTCTTTAAGTGTGTATAGCTTGAAGAAAAAAGAGAAGGTACAATAAGGCTTTTCTCTTACTTGGGCCAGTGTACGAAGTTACCCCTTCTACAGTAATCTTTTTTTTTTTTTTCTTGTAATCAACTGATTAGGAATATTTGCTCCTCTTGTAGGAAGAACTGGTAATCAAGTCGAGTTTTTACAAATCACGAGTTTAAGTCAAACCTATCGAGTTTTTTTTTAAACAAGTTTAAAAAATTGTTCAAACTCTATTCTTTTAAAAAATAGCTGAGCCCAAAATGAATTAAATTTGAGCTGAGTAGTTCGACTATTTCATATATAAACTAACCGAATTTTATGAGCTCGAAATGAGTATTTTAAAACCACCCCAAAAAATTATTTAATTTCGATTCATTTAAAATATGAGCTGAGCTCGAATCAAGTCTTATCCGAGACAAGTCCAAATTGAACTCGAATAGGTTAACTCAATTATAAACCCTACCCCTAGGTAAGGGGTGTTGGGAAAATTTCTCCGCTTCCCTTTTACATAAGGCACGGATTGAAGGCACATTTTGATTTAAGTTGTGACCTTGAGAAATTTATTGTTTATCTAAATTAAACCAGGCCAACTCAATGTGCGATCAAAAGAAAACTCATTGTGCAATAAGTCGGTAACTCATACTAACTCATTTTTAGACCGTCTTTTAAAACACGTGGTTATCCTGCATGTGTTTGATTTGTTTTTTGTTCAAGTTGTAATTGTCTTAGATACTATTAGGTATTATCGGTATGCAATTATCCACAAATTATGTATTACAAGTCAAATTTATATCTCGACATAATAGCGGAAAATACATGCCGTAAACTAAAGGTTTGATCATTGGCAGCAACTTCTCTCGAATTTTATACTCTACAGCCTACAGGGCCCAAGGTGGAGCTAAATAGGGTCAATTTGGACGGCTAGGATTGGTTCGTCAGACAAGTCAATGTATGAGTGGCAACACCGGAAGTAACTGCCCTAACTAACCCTCACGTTGTCTTTCTGTGGGGTCCACTCTATATTCTTTCCCTAATAAATTGGCAACATGATAGAAAGGTCCACTTATCTATGTCAAGTGTTAATCGACTTGTCAATGCCAGTGGGATGGAAAAAGAGAAAAATGAATTAAATCATGATTCCCTGAACCTAACCTTAGAAAGGCAAAGGATGGACTCCGGATCTAAACCTCTTCCAATATATTTTATTTATTTATTTTGGTGATACATTATTTATTGTATATCAGTGGAGAAGTTATATGTAAATAATCCACCATTAGCAAAATAAAAAAATATATGCTTTAGAATATTTAAATTTTAAGATATTATGTTATTATTTTCGAAGTTTCAATTTTCTTAGTAAGTGTCATCAGATCAGAGGGTTTGTCTCGAAAATGTAAAAAATAAAATTGAGAAAAAATGTAAATTGGGTTTTTCATTTAATAGATTTTTTAGTTTTGCACAAGTTGCATAAACAAGGATACATCTGTCTATTAAGATTAATTAAGAATCCCCTTTCTAGTCTCTACCAAAATTGAATATTGAGGCACATCTTTGTCATTCATTATGCTTGTGATTTAATGAACAGAAAATCGTATTCCTTAAATTAAACCCTAACTTTCAAACCCATTTGTTATTCTGGTAACCTTCAAAACACCTCTATCAATACTATTATCAAGAAATTTCTTGGAGTTAATTCCCTCTATTCCATAGAATTAGTAGTGAAAACCAAACATAGGAATTTCCATTGCTGTAGTATTTTGCGGATTTAAAGTTCGAAATAGAGAAGTATGGCAAAGAATTGCTCCAAAAAATGGAGTATCAGGTTTTGGACTAGATTCATGATTAGATGTGACGATGTATTGTTAGGTGTTTTATTTAATTTTTTCAATAAGACTGAACATAACACTGCACTCGAGAAATAATTGTCCATAGATTGATGAGAAAAATATGAATTCTCAAGAGTAGAAGAGCCGTGGTGGTCTTCCGGACCACCCGGATCCTACAAATAAATCGAAAGTTGAATTAGATTGCATCCGGTTGCCTATTGACATAAAAAAAAACTATCTGAGCAAAGTAGAGGGAATTCAAAAGATGAAAAATGCTCATACACAAAAGTAAGTAAATTAAAAAAAACGAAAAGAACTATAGATAGAAGACAAAGTTGAAAAAGTGTCATATCTTTGGTAAAAACTCTACAAAACTGAAGTGAATGAAGCAGCAAAAGTGAAATCCTGAATTTCCAATGGAGGAGATGAGAATACTCCAAAACCACACTTTCACCCCTCACAACCCCATATAGAGAAAGTACAGAAAGGAGACAAACAGAAAGAACAAAGTCCTGCATCGATAAACGACCAAACTCATCTTTAAACATGTTGAGCTGCATTCGAGAATTGGTTAGTAGTTACCTGTTCCTCAATAAAGAAAGCATAAGAGACACAAAACTCAATGCAGAGAGAGACCACATAGACACATTGTTTCTAAAGATCAACTTGTTAATAGACAAACAAAAACGAAATCTGGTTCTCTGACAACACCAGTACCAGATAAAATGTAATATCATCAATACATTGTAATGCAAAACATAAAGCTCCTTTGTCGCACATAGCAACAGACTAATTGTCTTGACTTATAGTTAACACTACGGAAAATCAGACAAGATAGTAAAAAATCCAACAGACTGCCCTCATGACTAATGTTCTTTTGTTCCAACATAGCCACCTGATTGAACTATTGCTTTTAGGCCACGGCAGGCATGTCCTTTAGCCATGCATCCAGCGGCTTACCAATCGAGTACACAATGAAACCAATGTCCCTCAGCTTATCAACGTTCACAATGTTCCTACCATCAAATACAAAAGCGGGTTTCTGCATGTTATCGTATATCTTCTGGTAATCAAGTGTCTTGAACTCATCCCACTCGGTGAGAATGCAAATACCATGTGCATCCTTTGTTGCCGCATAGGCATCCCAAACAACACTCACTTGCTTGACAGTGGTGGGACTCATTGGCTGGAGGTGAAGGGGATGATCCCAGTCAAACTTGTTCATTGTAAAGTCCCTCTGAATCTGGTCCTCAGTGACTTGTGGATCATATATGCTCAATCGTGCCTTGTCACCCAAGAGCCCCTTGCAAACATCAATGGCTGGGGTCTCTCGTGTGTCACCTGTATCCTTCTTAAAGGCAAATCCGAGGATGGCAATTTTCTTGTTGGCAACCGTGTTAAACATAGAGGAAACAAGGCGGTTGACAAAACGACTTTTTTGGTAATCATTAATCTTGATGACTTGTTTCCAGTATTCCGCCACCTCTGGAAGGCCATTGCACTCGCAAATGTAAACCAAGTTCAGAATATCCTTCTGGAAGCAAGACCCACCAAAGCCAACACTAGCATTCAGGAACTTGGGACCAATCCTTGTGTCCTTACCAACAGCATACGACACCTCGGTAACATCTGCTCCGGTAGCCTCACAGAGAGCTGACATGGCATTAACTGATGAGATCCTCTGTGCCAAGAAGGCATTAGCAGCAAGCTTTGAGAGCTCTGCAGACCATAAATTGGTGCATAGGATTCTTTCTTCAGGTACCCAATGAGAATAAACATCTTTCAATGTTTTGATTGCCTTCTGGCCTTCTGGAGTCTCCCTGCCTCCAATGAGGACCCTGTCAGGGTTAAATAGATCTTGAATTGCGGTCCCCTCTGCAAGAAATTCAGGATTTGAAAGTATTTGGAAATTAATTCCATTGCTGTTGTGGGTCAGAATTTTTTCAATTGCCTCGGCTGTTTTGACTGGGACAGTTGATTTCTCCACAACAATTTTGTCGGATTTGGACACATCAGCAATCATGCGGGCAGCGCTCTCCCAGTATGTCAGATCTGCTGCTTTGCCTGCTCCAAGACCCCGAGTTTTGGTTGGGGTGTTGACAGAAACGAAGACTATATCAGCCTCCGATACATGTTTCTCCACATCTGTACTGAAGAAGAGGTTCTTGCCTCGGCACTGCTTGACTACATCTTCGAGGCCTGGCTCATAGATGGGAAGCTGGTCACTGTTCCAGGCAGTAATCCGAGGCACGGAGATATCAACGACGGCCACTTCAATGGAAGGACACTTGAGTGCTATCACTGCCATTGTTGGGCCCCCAACATAACCAGCTCCAATGCAGCAAATCTTCACCATTTTTTCTCTGTACGTGTGCTCAACAAAAACAAATCCACATATCAGAAAAGAACAACATTGCAGAGAAGTTCATTTTCACATGGTTTAATAACCTGGGGTCATGATTCATATTCATAGACGTAGATTCAAGATAATCTACAACTTTTACAGATTACAACTACTACTCCCATGATCAAGGATAAGTTGACCAGTGAATATCAGTCATCTTATGTTGCGTTAGATGTATCAATACTCATGGCATCCATCCAGCCAACAACGACAATCATAGGACAGAAATGATGCAATACATCTATCAAATAGATTCTACCAGATGTGCATTCAAATGCAGTGAAAGGGGTCCTCAGATGTTAATAGTGAGGAGAACAACAAAAGCAAGAGACAATCAGGAATCAGATGCATACAAACACGCTAATATTGCATACAATTTAGCTTATAATTTCTAAACAAGTTTCATATACCTCAGAAAGCTAGACTCAATGTCAAAAAAGGAAGAGATTCCACATAAAAGTATATCAAGGACAAAGAGAACTGCAGAATGTATTGAAACAATCTGTTTCTCAGTAAAACAAGGGACAAGGATAAAGAGACCGTGATATGTTCTCAGTGAAATCAGATAAAATTGGAGCATAGACAGATATTTATGGCCGCCAACAGAGTGCACGGGTATAGTGATCTGATTCAATTCACAAAATACAGGACTAGCAAAGAGACGCCGAAAATAATGATAACTGTCGGTAGCCAGAGTCAGATCTGGCGCATATACGCACACAAGAAAAACTGGTTACCAATTTCATGCAATTACAAATCTCAAATTGAGCTGATGTTAATGGAAAGCATATGATAATTCTTGATTTTGAATAAGAATCACGAAAAATTTGGTGTTACATGCGAATTAATATCACATTTCCAACTAGATCCATTCTTGCACTACCAGATCCGTAATTTCATGGTGCTTGTCGAACATTGAACTGACCTAATTAAGCTACTAAATCTAACCAGTGTGCCTGTTGAACACCTGAAGGCCCCAATTTGAGCTAGACTTCGAATGAGCAACACCGGTACCGATTTCAATCCGAAAACAATAAATCTGATCCAACAATTAAGCACACAACCAGCAAACGTAGACAGATCCATCGATCAATCACACAATAACACACAACATATGAATTTCATACATATATAAATCATATCATTCATAAACAAACCAAAACAATAACGTCAAAGGCAATACTCAGATTAGGAATTCGATATTCATGAGCAAATGCATCGATATACAACACACACACACACACACACACACAAATATATACATATAAGGAACTTAATATTGAGAATGAAATTACCTGAACGATTGTTCCTCCGATTTTCTCCCAGAAAGATCAGAAGAAAGAGAGAAGCTGTGGAGAAAAAGACGCAACGAGAGATCTGTTTCTGTTGAGTGAATTCTTTAGCAACTGAATGAAAGTCAGAAGTGCGGGCAACCTCATTTTATAGTCGTTTCCCGTCCAAGATCTACCCCTCTCTAATTTACCATTTAGGACGATAAGTTCCTATTTTTCACCATTTTGATGTGGGAAGCTCAACGCCTCACCAACACACGTTTGAGTGAGTTAGAGAGGGGTAAAACTGTGAAAACGCAGTTGGGTGTGGTGGGGACTGAGCTACTGAGCGAATTGACAAAATACTCCCTGCCCGCGTCAGGTAGACTAGTAGATGGTGGGTGTCTGTTGGACATGTGTAGCCGAAGGAATTTGGCAATATATTCCACGCGGTTTAATTATCCACAGGCCACCGTCACACACGAGGGCCACCACCACCACCACCACCTCCTCCTCCTCCCCTCCCCTCTTTTTCGATATTAAAATTGTAAGTTCAAATTTTGTCGTTATTTTTTTTATTACATAATGCACCGTCACTAACTTTTTTCCTGACTTTAAATTTGTCAATTGATTATTTTAACGAGGAGATTGATGTTCAAAACCCGAGGGTATTAAGTCCAACCACAGAGTTTGGTCATTAGACTAATTGTTGAATCCATTTTTTGAACATGAATTCAAAATTTTGAATTAAATTTTTTTATTGAATTTGAAATCAGAGAAGAAAATATTCACTCAAATCCCAATTTGTTGATATGTCTACTTGTTTGTGCTCAAAGGTGGTGATTCTGCATTGTAAATAGCTTGGATTTTGATCCTTTTGTTTATTTCTTTTTCTTTTTTTTTTGAAGATCAACAGTGGTTTCCCACCTCCCCCCTTAGGTGACTCGAACCCACGACCTGACGATTGTAGGGGAAGCGTCTTACTACACGAGCTATTTTATGAATTAATATTTTGTTATCAATAATATGAATCTAAATTCGTTATATTTTATGAATATTTTGAACTAATTGTAATACAAATTATATGTATATATACATAAATTATGATTAAATTGGGTGACCATTTAATAAAATTTAGTTGAGATTCAGATAAATCTGATAAAATACAATTTTAATTGAATAATTTGACCCTTATTGTGTTTAATTGAATTATTTGATCCTTATTTTGTTTTGGGGTTGGATTCTAAGTCATTGGAGACATTCCAAATTTGTTCTTTAGGAATAGAGATTTTGGAAGCTAAATTTGGTAGGAAATTATCTTAAAATACGAAATTTTAAGAAACTTCATACCAAATAAAACTTTATATATTGCCAAAAAAAAAGTATGATTAACGTTTTTGATCCACGTGTTCTGTAACGTTAATAATATGATTAAGCCTATTTTAGCACTTTATTTTTTCGATCAAGGAAAAAAACGTGCGTAAGACATAATAGACATGTCTCCGAGAAACAGTTATTTTATAAAAGAAAAAAATAATTTGCACTTGAAAATCATTTTATGATTGATGATATTTTTCTATCTTTGGCTAATTTTGTAAGGGAAGAACCCTTATTTGGAGTATTAAATGTTATTGGGCTGATTTGTACTCCTATTTCTAGGCAAAAGTGAACAATTTTAACTCTGGGTAGACATTCCTTTTTTAGGATATAAGAATCATGGTCGGAGGCATATTAAAAAAAAAATTGTTTCATGAACTCTTAACCTCAAAAAGGTGAAACTTTTACAATATAATTTGTTTAATGCATTGATAAAATTATCTCATTCTAATTTGTTTTTAATGAGTTTGAGATGTGAAAAGGAATTTTTTAAATACAAAAATAAAATTACATGCATTCAACTCGCTCTAAACTCGTAGCGATAGAAGTCATATACATCAAATAACCCCCTTAAAATAAATTTGAAAAGATAGTGTGAATAAACACCACCTTTTTTTTGCATTAATCTCGATTTTGTAAGTAGCTATTATAAGTAACTAAGAGTAACTCATGTCTGAAAACGCGGTGTAACGTGAATGATTTTGAGATGAATGTTGGTGGTTGTTAGATAAATCTATTTGAGACCGTCAAATGAGTTTATTGAAAGTTGCTTATTTTATATTATAGATATATACAGACTCTTAAAATCATTTTATTATGCTGAAAATAAGTCTAACCAATCCCTATTTTTAAGTCATTTAATTGTAATGGCTAAGCCATGTATTTCTTTTTGTGTTTTCAGTGCATTTGATGTCAATAATAATTTTGTCAAAATCAATATCATTCCATCACCAACCTATTTGGGAACTGACCAATCAGGTTTTGTTAACATAATCAATATTTTTCCTAAAAGCACTTCTTTTTTTGGAAAATCTCATTTTGTATCTTAAAAGATATTTTAATTTTGAAATTATACCTTTAAGTATTAAAATTTTTAATTTGTACCCTCGATATTATGAATTGGTATCAATGTGGATCTCACTCAAACTGCTTCCAATTTTTTCGTTATAAATTAAATCACATGAGTTGCAAATACTATAAGCATAGGCTTATGTATAAATTCACATACCGTTGGTGTCTCATATGAGTTGCACATGATATAATTAGTTTCTATTTGATTAATGATCCCTATTTTAATACAATATTAAATTGATCACAGACGAAGATTTGCAGTGATGAACATATCTCATCTTCATGCCTAAAGCATTTGCACCTCAGGTGCTTAAATTTATTACGAACAATTGAACAAAAGTCTGAGTTAAGTCCACATTGCTATCATTTCATAATATTAAAGGTGTAAATTAAGACTTTTAATGTTTGAGAGTGTAAATTGAGAATTGAAACATTTTTTAGGGTTAAAGTGAGATTAATCCTACGTTTTCTTTATTTAAACTAAAATTTGAAAATCTAAAATGAAAAATGAAATACCACAACAAATATCTATATATTACTTATAAATGTCAGTATCTGCGAAAAAAATTTGATTTTCTATTTCACCCCTAATTATTACACTAAAGACAATTATATCCACAAAATATTAGTTAGATAAACTTTAGCTAGATAAATTTTATCTCTATGACTTCCAAATTTTTTGCTGGATAAATTTTACTTATAAATGTCAGCATCTGCGAAAAACTTTTGATTTTCTATTTTACCCCTAATTATTACACTAAAGACAATTATACCCACAAAATATTAATTAGATAAACTTTAGCTAGATAAATTTTATCTCTATAACTTCCATATTTTAAAATTAGTGGTCTTGCATCTCTATCCCCTTGACATTACGTATATTGTGACTATGAATAATGGTGGGTCAACGGTGCTTGGTGTTGTCAACTTGTGAGATTTTTTTTTTTCTCTGTCAGGAAATGCCTATTTCTAGTATGATATTTTTTTTACTTTGTTTTTCATTTATTTGGGTATGAATATTGCATAAATGTTCTATTTACCTTACAACAATTTTTGTAATCGAAACTAAAATTAATTTTTGTTCGATTAAATTGGTATTCCCATTAATGTGATATTGAACGCCCAAAAAAAAAAAAAATTCATAGAATGAAGAGTTTAATATGTTAAACTAATTTCTTAATATTTAATTATTTATTAGTAGTAGGCTTGTAGTGTTTTAAAATTTATTATATTATGAGTAGAATTAATTTTGTTACAAGACTTCTTGAATTTATGTGGTAGTGGAATAATTTTAGATTAGTAAATTATATTTAGGAGTTTTTTTGGTCTTATGTTGTAATGTCAGAAATTCTTATTAGATTCAATAAATCCTTGAATGCATATATTACCAACATTTTGTTTCGTCATCTTCATACACTTCATATTTCTAAAAAATATAATTAAAATTTTATGATTAAATTTTTTCCCGTTGCACGTGTGCATTACTGGTTAAAAAAAATTATGGTAAAAAAACTGAACAGCTTCCTCTTTTACACCCTTGGCCACCTAACTACCCCTGGCTTTCACCCTTGGCCTCCTAACTACCCCTATAAAAAAAAAAAAAAAAACCCCACTTAGCACTGCCTAACCCGAGAGAGAGAGGGAGC
>CM042185.1:49225096-49241805 GCA_023539305.1 Ilex asprella | reverse complement strand
GGGGGGGGGGGGGGGCTTGGAATAGGGGCAGTTTTTATGGTGGAGAAGGGCGGTGCCGCAAGAGAGAGGCAATGGGGAAGGATAGGGCAGGGACCGGACAAAAGGGATAGAGGTGACCTATGGGAATTGAGTTTAAGGCCGATTTGAGAGAGTTAGAAGAAGAGCTGATAGTTGTGATAGTTGAACGAGTTCGAATGAGTTTAAGTTGAATCTAAAAAAATTATTAAAATTTGATTAGTTTTAAAAATCGATCGAGTTTGAATGAATTCAAAATGAGTTGATTCTCATTCGAACCTAAATATTTACATATAAATGAGTTGAGTTTATCTAATTCGAATCGAGCCAGTCAGGCTAGTTTTCTAACCAAGATGGATTGATCAAGTACGACTCATTTAGAAAACAAGTCAAGTTTGAACGAAACGATCTCAAATAACTTAATTTGATTAATAACTCTAGTTAGAAGTACGAATATAAATGAAATAAATATCATACAGACTTCCAACATAAAATAATTTAAAATTTGTTTTAAAAATTAAAAAACGTAAGAGACGGAACTCTTTCTCCTCTGTTATCCGTTGTACTTTCATACACCATAGTTGGTTTTTAGTATTTAGTGTAGAAAGACAAAAAAATGCATGATATAAAAAGTGATTATTTTTATTGGGTTTTTGCACTTTTTTTTCTCAAAAGATTTTAATTTTTTTACTTTGTATCATCAAAGATCAAATTTCTTATATTACACTATTAATATAAAATTACTTTGTATCATCGAGGACTATATTATAACACTTTTTTATATTACACTATTAAAATTTTTCATACATTAATTGCACTACTAATGTATCCAAAGTGTTACAATATAGTCCTTCGATTAGTTTCCGCTATTTTTCTAGTTAAAAGTCAATTCATTGACACTGACGATAAAATTAACAAAAGGTCACATTGCAAAAAACTTAAAATTGAGGATATAATGTGAGAAATTTAATATTTTAAAGTATAAATTAAAAAACTCAAAATTTTTCAAAATATAAAGTCTAACTCACCTTTTTTTTTCCTTTTCTCTCAACTGTATAAGGGAAAGGGAGTCGAACCATTGACTTGTCACTCCATTAAAAAAGGGCTTTACCATCTAAATAGTTTGGTGTCAACTAATTTTATTGATAGTTATTAAAAGTTAATTATAAATTTATTTCTAAGTTCATCTCCAACATTGATTGAAATTTTTGTTCAAATTTAAGTCAACATTTGAGAAAAAACTTGATTTGATAGAGATCATTCTAATGGACAAACTCGAATATAAAAGAGTATAGACTCAAACAAACTCACATTTAAAAGAGTGTGAAATATGATTATTCAATCTTTAAAGGAGGTAGAATTTAATCATTAAATATTTGAGTCTCCTTTTATTTCCTATGATTTGAGTAAAGGATTGAAGTTTATTTTTAAATTTTTGTACTCAAATTAAATTTAGGTCAAAATTTGAGTAAATATAAGAGATGCCATAATATTTTTTTTCTGTAATTACAGTCTTATTATTAAAATTAATTGTCTATCGTATAATAGATACAAATAATAATTTTATATTTGTATAAGTTAAATTTGAGGTTATTTTTTAATAATTTTGTTTACTGTGCACAATATGAATATAAAATAGAGTGAGTAGAAATAATACACCATGGCTGTCTTACTAAAATTTTTATTTAAAAATTCCTCTTTTTCTCTATGATATCTAACAATATCTCATTTATTTTAAGACTACTCAATTTGTATAAATTTCTATTTTTATATTTATATAATAAAGTACAACACAATTCAAATTTTAAATGATAAACAAAATGACATTTGCTATTCGCGGTTGAGATCTCTTTCAATTTTATTTTAAAATTAATCTGACGGTTAATATTAACACTCTAAATTTAATAAGGAAAATAGGTCCCTAATGGTGGGTAACTTTTTAAAAATATTTTTAATACTTATAATTTCTTATAAGTACTTTAAAAAAAAAAATGTTTGGAACCACCCCACCACCACCACTACTACCACCATCACCGCACCATTATCACCACCACTATCCACCACTATTACCATTACCATTACTACTACCCCTCGCTCCTTACCACCACCATTGTTGTCATCACCATACCACCCTTTACCATCACTATCCTTGCCACCCCACCATTGCTAGACCACCACAATCCCTATTACACCCACCACCACCACCATTCCAACTACCCCACCACCACAATTGTCACCTCCACCCCATTACTGTCGTCACTGTCCAACTATCACTCTTACCACCACTACTCCTCACGACCGTCACCACTATCACCTCTACTGACATCGCCATTGTCGTCACCGCCATTACCACCCACCACCACTACCATCACTCAATCCCATTATAACCGGTATTTAAATTATTTTCTCTTTTCTCTATATTTGTGATTTGATTTTAAATGTGAATATAAATATATTTATTATTGACCAATTTTTTATTAGTTTACTAGTAAACCTAATTTTCAATTATGTTTCTCTTTTATCTTAAACAAATAATATGTATTATTGTATTTGATTTTTGTATTTGACTTCGATTAACACAATTTTTATTTATAAAATTTGAATTAATATGTTATATCTCAAAAGATAAAATAAATAATTTGTAAATAAACATATTTTAATAAGTATTTAATATTACTATTATTACTAAATAAATATTTATATGGTCTCGTATAACATTTTTGCCTAGGATCCCAAGTTAAATTGTGCGGCCCCTGTACTTGATTCATTTATTAATTGTATCGTATTAGATCTGCTCATTTACAAAAAAAGGTGGCTTAAGAAAGATTCATATTCTCTAATAACGTATCCTGTTTGTGTCATAGTAAATAATTATTATTAATAAATCATATTATATTTTAAAACCCTAAATCATGTGTTATATCAGGATCAATTAATAGTCAAGTAGGCCGGATCCAAAGGCCCATATAACGGTAATCAGATTCATCTCCACGGTCCACCTCACTTGATTAATCAGTAAAATCGAACGGTCCAAAACTTAAAAAATAATTCAAATTAAATATCAACGCCCCTAAAATCAAGCCCTACAAAACTAGCCGTTACAAGAGCGTCCTAAGTTCAACGTTCTTCTTTTTCTCTTCCCCATCTATTCCTCTTCCCTCATCAATGTCAAGAGTCACCCTAACATTTCAACAAGCCTAACCCTCTCTCTCTCTCTCTCTCTCTACGCACCCTCTCTCCAATCCTCCGGTCAAAAACATCGGGCGAGTTTTCCTATTTTCCGGCGACTTTCCGATGAACCCTAAGGGCAAGACCTCTGGAGAAATGACCCCCACAAAAGACTCGCCATCGATCTCTAGAAAGTCCGAGAATATCAACCCAAATGTTACCAGTCCTGGTTTGAGAATTTTGAATTCGCCATTACAAAAATCGGCAACAAAGCCCCAAAAATCTGCTTCTAAAAACCCTAACCCGGTGGTCTCTCCATTTCCGCAGAACAAGATTCGAGGAAGAAAGTTCTTGGTGGCGAAGAAGAACTCGAAGAAAGAGAAAGTGAATTCTTCAGCTGTGACTTGTAAGTGTAAGGTTGGCGGTGGTCAGTCACAGAAGTGTCTTTGTGTTGCCTATGAGAGTCTTAGGGCTTCGCAAGAAGAGTTTTTCAAGAACCGGAGTGTTCTCGATGTTGAAAATGAGTCCGAAAAGTTAAAGAATTCAGAAAGAACTGCGATTGAAATAGAAGAAAAAGAAGAAGTACAAGAGGAGAAGAATTATATTGTTCAAACTACTAATAATGGGAATGGGTTTGGAGGGAAAATAGAGGAAGATGATTTAGATAAGCATGATTCAGATGAGTTTGAGGTGTCTAGTGAAGTGGGTAGCGTAAATATTAAGAGAAGGAGGGACAAGTTGTTGGAAGAAGCAAGAGAGAGAGCGCCAGAACCTGGGGCTGGAAGAGTATTGGAGTTGGTTAAGGCCTTTGAGCAGTTACTTTCGATACCAAAGTCAGAGGACTCGGATCAAAAAGAAGAAAAGGAATTGGAAGATACTAAGAAAGGAATTAAATGGGCATTGCCAGGATTGCAACCTACTGGGGTTCCTGAAACACAGGTCTCTGTATCTTCTTTCTGTCCATCAGATTTTTTCATCACATCAGAGAGCCTAGGTTTGGATTCACGTGTTTGCTCTTCATTGGACAGCAGCCAAGGAAGGTTTGTGATAGTAATGCAATTTATTAAACCAATGATTTTAATTTATTTAAAGTCTTTTTAAGTTGGTTTTTGATTGAGTTTGCATTTGACTCTTTTTGAGCTTTAGTATTTCAAGCAGGACCTCTGGTGGTGGTCGGAGGAGCCGTCGAAATGTAAGAATTTTGTTTCAATTTTTTTTATTCAAAAGGAGATGGATTATGTGTTTATTTGCATCATGATCATATTTGATTTCTAAATTGCAGAGCACTGAGTCATCTGGGACCTTTGGTGGAAGACACTGGAAGAGGAGACAGCTCAGAGCAACCAGCCAGAAACCTTTCAAGCTTAGAACAGAGGTTTGTGTTATTCAGTTATTACTTGTGTATGTGGGGTCATATTCTAGCTTTAGAGGATCTTGTTTGCTCAGAAATCTTTCAAACTTAGAACAGAGGTTTGTGCTATTCGATTATTATTTAAATCTTTGTTATCTTATTCTTGCTTTATCGGGTCTTAGTCAGCATCATTGTTTTCAGTACTATCTTGATTATGAGTAAGTATCCTTGACATTTTATAATACAATAAGTTGACACTTCCAAAATGGATCTAGTTAGGAAGCTTGAGTATCAATAACATAGATAAACATATATTAATAATAAAAAGGAAAAATTTTACATCCCCTTCATTGAAGAAAATATCAGTCTATCATCATAAAGAGATTTGAGGTTGGGGGGGGGGGAGGTTGGTTGAGGTGGTCATGTCTTGACAATGGGTGTGTCTGAGGCCATAACTTGGTTGTTGGCTGTAAATTGGTTGGCATATATGTCGGTATATAAATGCCAGGTTCACAATATTTCGACCATATCTTTTATGTCATTTTTTATTTGCTGCAAGTGGCTGTTATTTTATTAATATTAGCTATATTACTGCCTTGATCTAAGTTTAGGCCTTTAGGATAAGATACAAACGGATAGAAGCTGAATAGCTGATCAATAGAAGTGTAAGAAGCAAGCTTTACCGCAACCTAACTGAAGAGTATGTGGGGTGTTCTAAGATCTTGTAATTCACTTACAACAAAGATGTTTTAGGCTTCAGAGAAAACTAACAAGCTGTAAGCCATATAAAGGGAATGATATTTTGTTAATTCTGTTGTTTGGAAACAAAGCACCATCCACGAGGCTAATGTATAGTCTGCATGTTTCAATGCTATATAGAATGACGTCCAAAATGAATGCCACTGATATTTTAAATTAAGTTTTTTGAAGTCTTAAGACAAAGCCTGCAAACCGTGGACAAATTAATATCGTTGTGGCTTTCCAAGCCAAAATATATAACTGGGGAGAACACCAATCATTTTTTGCTCATTCTCTTTGTTATAGATTATACTGGAGAATTGAGTTTCAGGAAAGTAAACATTTCACAATTAGTGACTGTCTCATGCAAGTAACCTCTAATATTGTCTGCATGTTTCAATGCTGTCTAGAATGACATCCAAAACGAATGCCACAGATATTTTAAATTAAATTTTTTGAAGTCTTATGACAAAGCCTGCAAACCATGGACAAATTATTAATATTGTTGTGGCTTTCTGAACCAAAACATATAACTGAGGAGGATACCAATCATTTTTGGCTCATTCTCTGTTATAGATTTTATTGAAGAATTGAGTTTCAGGAAATTTTACATACATTTCACAATTAGTGACTGTCTCGTGCAAGTAACCTCTGCTTGTGTTGTTTCTTTATTCGCCTCACCCCTTCTCTCGTGAATCTCATAAATTTTCTTGGTTGACTGTTACTGCAGCAAAGGGGAAGGTCTAAGGAGGAAGAATTCGTCAAGAAAGTACAGCAAATGATGGAGGAGGAGGAAAAACAGCGGATACCAGTTGCTCAAGGGC
Organism: Ilex asprella; assembly: GCA_023539305.1. NCBI lineage: Eukaryota > Viridiplantae > Streptophyta > Magnoliopsida > Aquifoliales > Aquifoliaceae > Ilex > Ilex asprella. Next base: position 49,235,709 of record CM042185.1, on the reverse strand, counting down.
TCCCGTGGACAACAGATGAGCCAGAGGTGAGCCAATTACTCATGATACCTGAGTTGATGCATCTCTATATGCATTATACTACCCACCAAGAAAAAGAAGACTAGGTGATCTGTTGAAAATATGAAGTGATCTCATATGAGGGAGTGAAAAATGGAACTTTGTTGAGGTGTATTGAATGGACATGAACTTTTCAGGCCAAATCTCTCGTTAGTATATTCTGTTCTGGATGCCTTTTTGTAATAGGCATTAGATACATCTTTGCCTCGCATATTCAGTTGAAATAACGTGGTTTATGTTGTTTCAGTGCTTGGTAAAACCTCCTGTGAAAGAACCTACGAAACCCATTGATTTGGTGTTGCACAGTGATATCAGGGCGGTGGAGCGTTCTGAGTTTGATCATCAGGTACATTTCTTTCATTCTAATTTACCCAGAGTATTGAATTCGTCATATTAGCGGTTGCAGTTATTGGTTATTTGGACCGTAAAAAGAAAAGAAGCCATCAGAGCCTAAGAATCTTTCATTGAAATGCCCCATTGTTTATTAATCTCACTGCAAAATGTTGACATGAAAGTGATCTGGTCAAAAATTATAAGAGTTCTAAGCTGTGATGACAAACATTTTTCTCTCTTTTTCGTGTTTAGGCTGCTTTTATGTTTGAGCTTTCTACTATTATTATTATTATTACCCTCAGTCATCTCAATTTAAGACTGATTGTTAGACTAACCAATTTTAGTATCTCACTAATTCAAGTGGCATGAGTGGGAATAATGTTCATTACACGACTATTGTGCTTCTGGAGTTTGCTTATTAACCGAGTTAACTATAAGAGGGGGGGAGGGGGGAGATGCTGGCGCTTGTTGTGGATGTTTATCTGTGCATGCCTTTTCCACATATGTATACAAATACACTAGAGTTTTGATTTCATAATAAAAACCATCATAATTATTGTCTAGATAATAATAATACTCTCCCTTTATTTGTGCTTTCCTCTGTATGCATATTAGGTGACAGAGAAGTTGACCTTCATTGAACAATACAAGATGGAAAGGGAGAGGCAGCAGAAGGTATATGAGCATAAAAGTTTCGTGATTTTTTTGCAGTGTTTTCAATTGGTCGTCTAGTTGACTATGCATACATGTATGTTGTTCTGTTGATGTTATAGTTGGCGGAAGAGGAAGAAATACGGAGGCTGAGAAAGGAGCTTGTTCCAAAGGCGCAACCCATGCCCTACTTTGATCGGCCCTTCATTCCCAGAAGGTAAACTTGATTCAAATCTTCGTGTTCTTGAATTTTTAAGTCACATATGACCTGGTTATCTGATTCTTTTTGTCTTAGGTCAATGAAGCATCCCACCATACCTAAGGAGCCCAAGTTCCATATATCTCAAAATAAGAAGATTAAGTGCTGCACGCAATCTTGGAACGACTTGTACGTCGTATCCCACCAGCAGTGGGATGTGTAGGGACATGATGAGATGAAAAACTTCAAAAAAAATTATTTCATTCGTAATCAATTTCCAGCAATGTTTTCTTGTTTGTATATGAAGCAATAAGTATGTTACAATTTTGGGAAACAATCAGGTTGTGGCTGGCACAATTGTGTGCCTGCCACCTTAATGAAAGTTCCATATTCATTCAGTTGATGGTGATGGTCCTTAGGTTTGTATTTATCCCATTGTTGTAGTAAGCTTTCGAGGGACCAGGCCAGGGTGTTCCTGCTTCAGCTGGCTCATTTCTTTGAATTCTGTTTCTGACCATTGAACAAGAGTGTACTCTCTCAACTGTAACTCTAAGTCATATGTTCAGGGGCCAAACAGCAAGGAGACACATCCCCTGCTCGAATCTTTTTGACTGCATAAAACCCCAGTTTAAATGATTTACGTGATCAAAGATTAAGTCCAATGCTTAAGACACCAATGTAAACCTGCAATGTGGGATCACAAGACACCCCTTTGGTTTCTTAACAATCTAGGAGTAAATTTCGATGGATATCAGGAATACATACAAAAGGCCAAAAACTGCTTAGATTTGTGAAGGATTATTCAATTACCACGCTGTGAGAAATTTTTCCACTTCCCACTTACATTTTCCCATATTTCGACCGGAGAATGTAACATAAATATTACTGTGAAAATTCAAACAAAAAAATGAGACATTTCATGCTCTCAAAGAGTGTTTTGTCGTGCTAGGTCTGACATATGCCTAGACCATCAGATAGAGACAAAAGAACAACTACAATTGCGCCAGATTCCTCTCATCTCCCTTGTTTCCGTTAATACCTCTCAGTTCTAAAGCAATCAACTGAGCAACTAATGACCCCACGCATTTCCTTAAAGCCTCACGGGTGACTTTTTTTTCTTGAACCAGTCGAGTCAAACTTCTTTGCTCCTCATTTCTTGCAATAAAACACCAGGAATTAAGTAAATCAAGCAATAACGTAACAACTCTTTCCCTTGTTTATTAGAAAGGGACTGAAAGACTATATCTGTGCTAGCACGACTCCAACCCGACCAAGGCTTGAGCACTTGGGGTGGAGGTGAGCGTTAAGAGAGCTTATAACTATGAAACGAAGAGGAGTAATAATAAGTATACAACAAGAAATAAGCACAAATAGGCGCATATAGGTCAAAATAATAATGAAATAGATAAGAAAACAATAAGTATAAGCTAAAATACTATAAATAAGGAAATAGGTATACGGCAAGCATATCAATAAGCCAAGCAAGAAAACAATTGGCAGTTAACGGATATGGGCTTCGATCCAATCAGTGCGATAGGTGCTACGGTTAAGCAAGAATAAAGGATGAACCTTTCAAGTTGCTAGCCTATCTGATCCAAACCACATTTTTGCAACTCCAACTGTACTTATGAATGATAGATTAAATCCCAAACTCCAACAGCCTAAATAACACAAGTGAAACAAGTTGAGTGTGTGACACTGGCATTTGAGACTAAAAACTGTTTTTAACAAAAATCCAAAGCAACCTCTCTCCAAGCTATAACAAAAAACTACTTATTATCAAAACATGGTGGGATGCTGTAGCAGAGCTCGTGGGTCCATTGATCAAGTGGCGACCACAATCCGTCCAGCAACTTGATCAAGGTCTCGCTGGCCACTGGATGTTATTCTTCTCCCGCTGAGATAAAACCAGTAAAGGTATCAGACAAAGTAATTAACTGATAACCAGACTGAATCTTGGGATGGTAATATTCTAAAGCATGTTTCAAATTTTTTGTGGAATGTAGAGCAGCAGGTATCTATGATAGCCCATTCAGTTGACAATGAACCCAAACAACGGCTATTGGTCATATGATACTCTTAATGACATGATGTAGAGATCAAGGTGGACAACATAATTACAGTGTGGAAAGGATATTCAAGTGTCTAAGCTGGATTTTTGTTCATGTTCACTCATGCATCACAGACTATATATTAAGGGAAATGAAGCAGAATTAGGTAAAAAAAGCATGCAAACAAGAAAAGCACATGGGAAACATTAGCCCACCCTTTTGGTTCCATGTCTACAATGTTCATTTTTTGCAACTGTTGAAGAATGTGACGAGCAACAGCTCCACTGCTTTTGCAGAAATGTGGAGGACGACTTCCATTCCTCTTGCTTCCACCGTAAATTCTACGGAAGGCACCCACACCAAGTCCCTGCCTCAAGTAAATCTTCCTAGCCATGGAAGCTGCAATATACAGGAACCATATCAGAGCAGGTATCATATAAACACATTTCAAACCACACAAGTACATGTGTAGAACATAAGAACAAAACACATACACACACATGCACCCACACATAGATACACAAGATCAAGAGTAAGGGGGAGTATACCAGCTCTGATATAATACCAATCTGGGTCATATGGAGCAAGTTCTTTAAATCTACCAGTCTTCACAATATCAGTCCAGTCAGGAAGTTCCATCTATCCATAAACAACAATTGAACAAAAACAGTAAAATAAAACTGGGATAAGAGCAGCAGTATTGATATAAAGATATCATAAAAGGATAGCAAACAAAACAACAAAAAATATTAGATTTCTTATCATCCATAATATTTTCAATCACTGTAAAATAATTAGAAAGACAATAAACTCTCATCAATTAGCATACACAATATTTCTTAGCTTCAATCAACTTGTAGACAACATACATCCTTCATTTAAATCACCAATGAAACCACAGAACTTTTTTTTTAACAGGCACCGCAGACTATATTAGTGGATCCACATAGCAACGATATGGATAGACAGGGCAAAGCAATGTAAATCAACCCAGCCACCCGCTCATCCACTCACTAAGTCACTACATATATGAGCATTTCAATCATCACAAATCCATTTTCTCACAACAGCAGGGTGAGGAACATGAAGCACAAGAAATAAGATACACTTTCCATAATCTGTAAGATACAACACAAAAAGTAAGACATCCGTTGTAGTCATCACTATAACATGCATTATGTTCCAAGAACTCGTTATTTAGATGATATTCTTTACCTAAGTTAAAATCGCAGCAGCGGCCTTCCTTGTGCTGGCCATCTATACAATGCCAATTTTTTCTGTCAGAAGGTTAAGATATGTGCATCATGTGTGTCTGTTAGGGATGCATACATCATGTTTCCCGGAATTTAACGCACATATTCAATTAACAAGAACACTCAAGAACAAGACAACACAACTCGTGAAACATCATCAGACTTCACCCTCAAAAACCTAGTTAGCTCATATCAATCACCCTTCCCATCTTTTGCCATCGCCTACTCCTAAAACTGTCCGATCAGAAAGTGAATTGAGCAAACTCCAGATGTGACAATAGATTCAAGACTTTCAAGTCAATTTTAGTATGAGGTAGAAATCAAATTTCTTGAACAGCCATGCGATTGTGCTTCCATCAACACCGTACACTCATCTTAACAAAAAAGTAAGGATCCACATGTTTATGTGCATATACAGAGGTGTTAAAAAAAATTCTTTCTTTGAGTGATGCGAAATAAAACCTAACGAAAAATGTTCTTGGGGGTGCAAATTAACATACTTTGCCGGATCGTTTGAGGTGATCAGAGTAAGCCTTGACGAACTCGTGAGGAGAGACGTCCTTCACAGTTCTCGCAGTCGCCATTGTTGAATGCTTTGAAACGATACCGACCGACCACCTCTCGGGCAAGAGAAGCCGTCACAGATCAAAATGACTTGCTAGCTAGGGTTTCTTTCCCTTCTACTCTTTTATGTGTAGAGGCGTTGGGCTTTTTTTTCGAGACTGTCTTATGGACCGGACTCTCGATCCATTGGGTCTTAAATTGAACATTGTAAAGGTTAACAGATAGAATAATGCTATGTAACTTAAATCTGTAATTCAAATTTAGGGGACTATTAGATCAGTAGATCTCATATAAAAAAAGAAAAAATTATGAAAAATTATACTTTTTAGAATTTATTTGTAGAAAAGTACTTCAATAAAAAATATATGTGTATAAGTACATTTGTATATAAATGTTTGGTCAAAAGGTACACTTTTGCTAAGTTATATTTTTTTGTCTTACAGAAATGCTCTTTTTCTTTTTTAATGAGAGACAAATATGGTAGTTATATTAGGGATTCAGTTTCCTAAATTTATGGAATAGCATTTTTGAATTTTAAAGTATACCTTTCTCTTTCATTCAACAAAAGTTATTCAAACATTCATATCTTTTTCATATTTGTATAATTTTTTTTTTATAAATCTTAATAATCAAGATGATGATTCTGATTCGGAGGATGATTTGTTACCTCGCACGATAATGTCACAGTGTTACAAGAAAATATCACACTGGTACTAGAAAACGTCACACTGTTACAAACCAAATTGACACTGCTACAATGTCGTCCATGTGTTTTTTTTTTATTAAATCGTTTAAGTCTCTTAATGTTAAACATGTTTATGTGATGATAAATGTCAATGATGATGACTCAAATGAGGATGATTGTAATAATCAAGATGATGATTCTTATTCTTATTCAGATGATGATTTGTTGCCTTGCACGATAATATCACAGTACTACAAGATAATATCACACTAGTACTAGAAAATGTCACACTGTTACAAACCAAATTCATATTGCTACAAACCAACATCACACTGCATACATTAACATGACGCATGTCACAATATATATGACCTTTTTTTTTTTTTGGCAAATGATCGAACACTTGGTGTGCATGTAGTACCAACCACCAGAAATAGAAAGGTAATTGAGGGGAAAAAAAGTAGATTGAATAAAAAAAGTAGATTAAGTTCTTTCTTGATTATTACGATTTCTAAAAAAAATTACACAAATATGAAAAAGATATGAATGTTTGAATAACTTAAATTGAATAAAAGAGAAAGATATAATTTAAAATTAAAAAATGTTATTCCATAAATTTAAGAAACTTAATCCTTAATATGGGTATTTTAGAGATTTGTTAGGGATTGTGTACTTTTTGACTTATATTTTTAAAAATGGTACTTTTTGTCTTATAATTTTTAAAAAGAGTACCGGCCCCATTAAAACCCATAAAAATTTGGGTTACATAGTATTTCGCTAACAGATAACCCATCAAATGGTTAGTTTTTTTTTTCTTTCTATCCAAATCAATCGGTTCGATCAATAGATAAAAAATCAACTTGTTTCAACTAATATTTGACTTCGAGTCTTAATAACTCTGACAATTTAGTGAAACTAAAGTTAGTTTTTAGCACCTAAAGCACACCTTACGATCTTAACTTTGGGCAGGACATAAACGTAGTGGAATTTCGGGCAAATAACAATGTTGAGGATTATCCAGGTGGTAGCCTAGCAGTCAATAGTGGGTGAAAGTGTTGTCTTTCCTTCGGTGGTCATAAGTTGGAACCCACATATAATAATAATTTATGTGAATCAGATACTATTATAAATACTAAATGTCTAACTTGTCTTAGGTAGTGTTATGGTGACTATAAATACTAAATGTCTAATTTGTTCTCGGCAGTGCTATGGTGACGATGGTGACAAACTTAACCATCACAATTCAAATATTTTATGATGACGCGAAAACCTCAACGTCTTGAGAGATTGTTATGTTTGGTCCCTCCTCACCATCCTTCTTAACTAGCAACAAAGACAATATAGTATTGAGGAGGAATGCTCCCTAACAAATAAACTTAATTTGAGTATATAGTAGTTTCATTTAATAAATAGATTAATATAAATTTAAGGAAAAATTTCATCAACACTCCCTATAATTAGGTCTAAATTTAATGACACCTCTTTCCGATTCTGAAAACAGCATTAACAATAATTGTTAATTTATAAAAATATCCCTAAATATTTTATAGAGTAAATTTCATCCACACCTCTTATAAATAGACATAACTTCAACAACACCCCTATAAATAGACCTATCTTTAACAAAACTCCCATACCAATTTTGAAATTTCAATATACTCAATTTTAGTTCTATTATATTAACTTTTAACTTCATCAATTTAATATTTAATTTTATCAAACTAATATCATTTATTTAATTTAAACTAAATTAACATTTTATCTCATCAAATAAACACAAATTGATATTTAATTTTATCAAATTAGCATTTAGTTATATTTATTTAATATTTTATTTTATTAAATTAATATTATTTCTTTCATTTAAAAATAAATTATTATTTAATTTCATCAAATCAACACTAACTTGACATTTAATTTTAATAAATTAAAATTTAATATATTAATTAGAATATTATGTTGTATTAATTTAACATTTTACCTTATCAAATTAATGTCAGTCATTTAATTTAATACTAAATGAACATTTAATTTTATTAAAATAATATTTAAATTTATTTAATTAATATTAAATTTTATCAAATCAAAATTGGATATAAATATTAAATTTTATATATGACGGGAATTTTTTTTTTACCAACTTAGGTAGTAATCGATCAATATGAAAAATGAGTTGAAGAAGAATGACTGACTTCAGTTCCTTATGTCCTCGACAACACTAGATTATTTTTTACCTTTAGCAACAACAAAGGGTATGGTGTATATAGTGGGAAAAGAGTTGAGAACATTTTAGTATATTTATATAAAAAATAGAAGTCTTGACATTTTCAAAAAATTTATAGTTACTTTTTGTATTAGTAAATGAAAATTTTCCTAAATTTAATTATATACGACAATAAATAATTAATTTGTATTGAATAATTTTTTTCATAATACAACTTATATATCAGATCTGACATTAAATTGAGTTTTTAAATCCAAAGTCAAACTGAAAATTGAAAATCTTTATTCAAACAGTTATAATAAAATAAATTGGATTTGACTTAACTTGGATAAGTTAAACATCCATGGGGAGAGGCTCATTAATTCGATACCGTAAAAAAATGTGTCATTAATTATTACTTATTTTTTGTCATTATATGATTAATTTTTTGACATTAAATATTACTTAATGAAAGTGTTAATTTTGTCTATAAAAATTGTACCTTTTTTCTAAAAAATGTAATTTTACCTATAATAATAATAATAATTTTGTCTCTAAATGTGAAAACATTACCTTAAAGGTTTGTAATTTGTAAGTTCACCTCAAGAGATTGTAAGTTCACCTCACATTTAGAAGTGATATTTTTATATTTACTGCTTGTAACATAACCTTAAATTGTTATAATTTTTTATCTAAAGGTAGTAATTTTACCATAAATAATTATAAGCTCGCATAAAAAAAGTTGTAATCTAGCATCTAAAGTTTGTAATTTTACCTATACAGAACGTAATTTAGCCTCAAATGGTTAAAACCTAACTTTTAAAAATAATAATTTTACTTTCGATTGTTATAACCTTATCTAAAGAGTTTGTGCCTCATCCTTAAAGGTGGTATTACTTTGAGCAATGCTATTGAGACTTAAAAATTTGACATAATTCACTGTGACCATTGGATTGATTGTGGGCTCCATTAAACATTGGAACTTCGTGTTAATCCAATAGTTTCAATGAAGCCACATCATTAGGTCAACAAATTATGTCAGATTTTTAGGTCTCAATAGTATTACTCTTTTACTTTTACATGTTGTAATTTAATCTCAAATGGTTGACCCTCACTTCCAAATGTAGTAGTTTTACATTAAAAGATTGTAATCTTCCTTCCAAATGTTATAACCTCACATCTAAAAGCTATATCTTTACCTCTACAGATGATATCTTAACTATAAATAATTGTAACCTTACCTCTAAAGATAGTAATTTTACCTTAAAATGTGATAACTTTATATCAAGAGTTATAATTTTATCTTTACAAATAGTAACATTACCTTTAAGGTGTAAATTCATTTTAATAGTCATGATCGATTAAGATTATCTGTGATAGATCCCAATATCTCTTATGAATCCAAAATATTTTTTTTTTGTTTTTGCGATTCTACTCAATGAGGATCAATCATAACTATATAAGATCGATCTTAATGCATTTAATAGTCCAAAAATTCTTCCAAACTAAATTTCTGGTGGTTTCAATTAAATAGGATCGATCATGACTAACTAAACCTTTTTTTTCCTGAACTGGTCCCGATCCTATATTTAATTACATCAAATTAATATGTAATTTTATGAAATTATTTTTTAATTTTATCCAACTAACACTCAATTCATTAAAAATAACATTAAATTGACCTTCATTTATATTAAATTAAAATTCGAAATTATAAATTTAAAATTCATCAAATTAACATTAAATTGACATTCAACATTTTGTTCTATTCGAAATATAAATTGATGAAATTAAATATTACCAAAAAAAAAAATTAAATGTTCAATTAATGTTAAAGGTTAAATTGATGAAAATATTAATTTGGTGACAATTAATATTAAATTGACGAAATTAAAATTTAAATAAATAAAATTGAAGGTTAAATAAAATTTTAAATTGATGAATTTAAATTTAAATTATATAAACTGTTCAAAATAAATATTAAATTAATAAATTTAATCTAATTTGAGATAAAATTACCATATTTTTTTATGTAAATTGCTACTATTAGCGGTTAAACTTTCAATTTTGAAATTAAATTGATTGCGAAACAACTTATAATTGATTTTTATTCCTTTTAAATCATTTTCTTTTTATATTCCACCTTTACTTTTTCCAGCACCTTTTCGGTATGATATCCATTTTTTCTCTTTTCGGTACCCACAGATAGGCCTGTCAAAATTCAACACGACACGATTAACCGCTGATTAAATGGGTTTGGGTGAGACATTAACGGATTCTAGTGATAAACGGGTCAACCCGTTTAACACGTTTAATAAACGAGTCGTGTTCGGGTGAGACATGCTAACTCGTTTATCACCCGTTTAAATAAATTTAATATAATAATAAATTAATAATTATTTTAATAAAAATAATTAGAATTTATTAAAATTAATGATCCACAATATTTGTACTCTCTTAATTAAAAGATTTTCAATTAGTGAACACTTGCAAATACAAGTGAATGATAAAAGGAAAGGGCTTCAACCTTTTTATAGGCAAGGGAGGAGGTCTCCTTCCCTTGAATCTTCCAATGTGGGATTCAAGTCAAGAAAGCTTTTTATAGGCAAGGGAGGAA
>CM042185.1:49183049-49224696 GCA_023539305.1 Ilex asprella | reverse complement strand
GAAATCTTATATTTAAGAGAGTACAAATATTGTGGATAGTTAATAGTTAATGGAGTTTAAAATTTTAATAGAGTAATTTTTTTGTGAGGGTTAAAATTTTAATAAAATTAAACGTGTTAAACGAGTCGTGTCGTGTTAACCGTTTATTAAACGATTCGTGTCCGTGTTTAAATTTTTTACCCGTTTATTAAACGTGTCGTGTACAGGTTTACATGTTTTTTACCCGTCACCCGTTTAATCCGACACGTAACCTTTTAACCCGACACGTTTGACACCCCTACCCACAGAATTCCCCCACATCTAAATTGCCCACCCCAGCGGGCGGATGTATCATTTCGGGTTAGAATGGGAACGGGTCATTTCCGAAATAAATACGACGCCGTCTAATTGGCATAAAAAACTATTACTATAATAATACGGCGCCGTATATGCGTATAGGCATTTCCCGCAATCTCCTCCCAAACAAACACCAGAGTCACAGGTGAAGTCCGCCTCTCTGCTTTTCACTTGTCATCTCCCTCTCCCTCTCCCTCTCGGGTTCGTCAGTTCTGAGCAAACCCTAAACCTAAAACAACACTACAACCATGGCGATCCGGCACCTCCTAACCCTAGCGCGCCGGTCCCAAAAATCCACCCGGTCTTCTCCACTTCAAATCTTCAGATGCCTCTCCACCTCCTCCGCCGCCGCCGTCGCCACCCCTTCTTCATCTCCTTCTTTGCCCTCACCACCATCCCCAAACGTCATGATCTACGACCGCCTCGCTGAATCCGTGAAATCCAAACTTAGAACGTTCGAAAATCCCGACCCACGTTTCTTAATCCACAACTCACCTCACCCAACCATAACCGACCACACTCCCATCCTCTCTTCCCCACTCACCCGGGTCACCACTCTCCCCTCGGGCCTCCGCGTCGCCACCGAGTCGAACCTCGCCGCCAAGACAGCCACCGTCGGCGTCTGGATCGACGCCGGATCAAGGTTCGAGACAGACGGGACTAGTGGCACCGCCCATTTTCTTGAACATATGATTTTCAAGGGCACAGAGAAGAGGTCGGCGAGGGAACTAGAAGAAGGGATTGAGAATATGGGGGGACATCTGAATGCGTACACTTCGAGGGAGCAGACCACGTATTATGCGAAAGTGATGGATAAGGATGTGAACCAGGCGTTGGACATTTTGGCTGATATTTTGCAGAATTCGAAGTTCGACGAAAGACGTATTACCCGGGAACGCGATGTGATTCTCAGAGAGATGGAGGAGGTAGTGTCATTTATGAGATATTGCGGTCTCATTGTATTTTTTTCCCCATATCGATTGAAGTAAAGTTTGTGTTTTGGCTATGATTTTTGATAAGTTCGTGTTTCTGATTTAATTGTTTGCGTGTTGTGATTGGTTTTATTTGTTTTGTGGTTTCTAGCTTTCTAGGGGGACAAATGTGGCTCATTATTTGGTTGAGAAACGAAATCAGTGTCTTTTTTGTGATATCAATTGACAGAAGTCATATTGAAGGCATTTGTTGATGTGCTTTTGAGAGAAAATGATTTGCTTAATGGAGTAATTCATTCAAGATTTGTTTTTTTTTTTTGGACAAAGTAATTCATTCAAGATAGAGTGCCAAAAATAGGCCACAAGGCAGTCAGCAGTGGCACAACAATATAATTGTATTAGACAAGTCAATCGTGATGGTTTTTACAGCTTTCCATAGCATCTTACAAAGATGACGAGTTCTCAGAATTCCCGGTAATGGGCTGTACCACCTTTTCCATGTATTGGTGTACCTACACATGCTCGATTGTCCATTACTGGTAGATGGCCGAGAATGTTCGACCTTTTTAAGTGGATTTGCCATCCTAGCTATGTTCCTTTTACATTGTGTTTTGGGTATGCTAAACTGTATCGAATTAACTACTTTGCCCTCCTCTTATTATCATTTAAACTGTTAAAGCACGTATATTTGTCATTGTAGGTGGAAGGGCAGATGGACGAGGTTATTTTTGACCATCTCCATGCAACTGCATTCCAACATACTCCTCTGGGTAGAACAATTCTTGGTCCTGCTGACAATATCAAGACAATATCCAAAACAGATATTCAGGAGTATGTATCAACACACTACACTGCTCCCAGAATGGTACAGAACCACTACAGATTAACTAATGGGGCTTATGCCTATTCATGGATTATTATGGATAACATTTTGCTTGCCTTCTGTTGTTCACTTTTGGCGTTTTTAAACGGGGCATACTATCTGGGGCCTCCATTTTAGGTGATTGCTGCTTCTGGAGCTGTTAAGCACGAAGATATTGTTGAGCAAGTAAAAAAGTTGTTCACTAAGTTGTCGACCAATCCAACCACAGCTTCTCAGTTAGTTGCTAAAGAACCTGCTACCTTTACAGGTTCTGAGGTGGGCTTTAGTAGTTTTGATTCTTCAATGACCTCTTTAAATGGTAATAATCTTTTGTCTGGCTGTCTCTGACAGAGTTCTTTATTGGTTGTGTGAAATCAGGTTAGGATAATTGATGATGATTTACCTCTTGCTCATTTTGTGGTCGCTTTTAATGGGGCATCTTGGACGGATCCAGATTCCATTGCTTTGATGGTTATGCAGTCAATGTTGGGTTCTTGGAGTAAGAATGCAGGTGGTGGAAAGCATATGGGGTGAGTAGTTGTCTCATCATTAGGGCATTTATGTGTTCACAAAAGTCATTGCCTGGGAAATCAATCTCCGAACACATGCATTGACTAGTTTTAACTATTTTTATACAGTTCTGAGCTTGCACAGAGGGTTGGCATAAATGAAATAGCTGAGAGCATGATGGCATTTAACACTAACTATAAGGACACAGGACTTTTTGGTGTTTATGCTATTGCTAAGGTGGGTCACTTCCCAGATATATCTGCACTGTTAATTTTATTGCATTTTTTCTGTCTCATGAGATTTTTCTAGGAGTTTCATGTGTGAAAATATTTATGGTAGAGGGGCATCTTATTTCTTATTTCTTATTTCTATTGTTGATGACTTTGTGACTCTGCAGAAAATTGATCATTTCTATGCCTCTTACGGTGAAATGATTTGATCTCACCTTTTTCTTTCCTTTTTTGTTCTGCTCATTTTTCCTTGTACTTTTCATACTGGGAGTTGTGTAGGAAGGATGGCCCATGTACTTTTCATACTGGGAGTTGTATTGGAAGGATAGTTATGAAACAGCACTTCTGACTGCATCGGGATGCTTCTATTGTAATGACCTTAGATTGAAGTGCATGCTACAAAATAATATTTGTAACCGGGTACTTGGGTTGTGAGTAATAATTGCACAGTGGGTGGTCTGTTTTAAAGAGAGAGAGAGAGAGAGAAAGAATTGAGTAGGCAAGTGATGAACCAAAGAAGAAGAGAATTTAGCGTTAATGTAAAGGGAAGAATAAAAGGGGGGTCCACAATTTTGGAGGAAGCCTTATGCAGGTTATCTCTATGTGCTGCTCATATGCCATTTAGGTTTGTCCCATCGGACATACACACACATGTATATATTTACACATTTTTGGATGTACATTTGTGGATATTTGTAGAGGTTACCATATTATTGTGGAATGTTGATGTAGCTATTCATTATTTCCTGACACATGCTGCTGGAATAAGTGAACCTAGTTTTTGGGAGATATTATAAAGTGATCTTACCTGTTAATTGGATTTGTTTGTATATGTTTCCTGGAGAAGGCTCATCTGCCAAATGTTTTTAGCTTTTGTCGTTTATTGTCATTGACTGTTGATTCTGCAATTAGGCCCCCCCACTATTACTGGCTATTCATTGGTTGTTATGTTTTGCTTTCAGCCGGACTGCTTGGACGACTTGGCTTATGCAATTATGTACGAGATAAGCAAGTTATGTTATCGAGTCTCAGAGGCGGATGTGACCCGTGCACGTAACCAGGTTGCTGCCAATTCTTATAATTTTTCTCAATGGTGGTTACTTGTGTATTAATAGATGTTACTCTTTTTCCACTTCAAAGCACTATTTGCTGTTAATGCACATTTGAGTGTTCATCCAGTTTATTGTGACAATATTCCAATTTAATTGAACTCATAGTTGTTACAGCGACATCTGAATCATGCATCAGAATCTTATTTTTTCCGAACACGAATTGAATTGAATAAGGAATCATAAAATTCATAATATCATGTATACATCTAAATAACAAAATATGTCCAAAATGAAGTCTTTTCTTGTACTATAAGATGATTTGAGGGCAGGGGCATGAGGATTGAGTGCTAACCCATCATATGTATTAACTTTTGTATCTATGTAGGAATGTGTGATTATTTTTTTATGCTTATAGCTAATATCTATTTATTGTTATTCTTAGATGATTCATTGTTTATTTTGAAATCATTTGCGTCAAATTATTATGGCAAATTCCATAGATTCTCTTGAGGCACTTAATTATGCCAATTGTTTTAAAATGCCATCTCATCTTCAATTTGTCTCAATGTTTACCTTGAAACTTCAAGAGCATACCAATTGATCTCATCTATGATCTATACACTTATCTTGTCAGAAAAAATTGAAAAATCCACAAGTGATTGTCAAGTGAACCGACTCCATTTCTTTCTTCTTCTTATTCTTCTCCCTCCCTGTCTCTTTCTCTCCCTCTCTTTATATATATATACCCAACCACCACCAACCCAAATGACAGTCGCAACACCACTCACCAGACACTTGCACAAGTCTCTTCAATTTTCTGTATTTATTTTTGATTCTCTCTCTCCACAGCCTATGGCCAATCATCCATCAATTTCCTTCGGTGCTCTTCCTCTTCTTTTCTAGAAATTAACTCGGATCTATCTAGTTTTATATAAAGAGAGAGGAAGTTGTATGCAAAGAGATTGAAGATTTACTAATCACACAAACTAGAAACTCCATTCAGCAATCGAACCAAAGTATCAAAACAACTTTTAAGAATCCAAAATTCAGCAAATAAAAAAAATGCACTTAACCCAATTCAATCCAATTCCAAACTTTCACCCTATTCAAGTTGAACAACCTATTCAACCAGATTTTAATCTGATGACCCAATTGAGTTCATCACAATGTCATGTGTTTGTATGTTTGTGTTCAAAGAGTTGGTTGTGTGTAGCAATTGGAAGGTGCAGCAGTGATTGGTTGGCGGTGTGTTGACAGAAAACTGGCAAGCAAGAAGGGTCGTGTGTTGGTGAGTAACAGATTGGATGGTAGGGTGCATGGTTTGTTAGCAGGACACCATCGTGGAAGGAGCTGTGTTGTCTTGTCTTGTCTGTATGTCAATACTTTGTGTGGAGGGAGTTTTTTTTTTTTTTTGGGGGGGGTGGAGTGGGTAGAAAGAGAGAGAGAGAAAGGAATGGAAGAGAGAGAGTGAGAGCGTGTTTATGAGACTAGCCATGGCATGTGGGGAAGTGGAGAGAAATACATAGAGAGATGGAGAGGTATGTACTAAGATAGAGATATAGTGGGAGAAAGGAGTAAGAATAGGAATCTGCAATGTTCCTGAAGGTCCCCATCAGCACGTGACAGTCTCGTGGGACTTTTCAGTTTGTTTTAATGGGAGCATTGGATGGAAGGAATTGATTAGTATGTTTTGGAAGTGCAATGTTAAAATCGAGGCAAATTGAACTTGACAGCATATTTTGAAACAAGAGGTATATTCACCTGTGTAATTTACGCAAATACTGTTTGCAGATATATGCCTTCTTGTCTCTGCTTACTAATCTCTGACAAACTAATTCTTCTGTTGGTAGCTAACATAATGCAAATATTGTTGTAGAGAGAAAGTTGAGTTGATAATTGTGCTTGTTGTTAGATTATGGTGGCTTAGTTCTACGCTTTTTTCTCTTGAGCGGATAAAGTTTGTGGCACTGTGAACAAAAAAAATTGCTTGGACATAGGACCAAAACCTAAAAGATAACCACTAAAATCATGCTTTTGAAGCTGACATTAGTGTAGTTATGGGTGAATAGAAAAGTCTCAGGAGAGTTTGATGGTGAACTTATTTCTTGTTTGTCTATTGTACTCAATATCATACCTGCTCGTATGTTTTTTATGGGTTATTTTGATAGTTATTGATAGCCATCATTTATATTGGGTTTAACTCAACAGGTCCTTTTTTTTCCCATCTTCTGATGCTCTTATATCGCATTCACTCGCCAATGTGTTCTATTGCAGTTGAAATCTTCTTTGCTGCTTCACATGGATGGAACTAGTCCTGTTGCTGAAGACATTGGACGTCAGGTACAATTTTGATATCCTAACTAGGACCATCTATTAGGAAGGCAGCATGTCAACTGGGGCTGCCTTACTTGCCTTGCATTCTGTTCTTTTGCCAATTTGTTTGGGTATTTTCCCTTATTTTACTCTCTCTCTCCCTTCCTCTCTGTGTGTGTGTCTTTTCTATTGGGGGAGGAGGTGACAATAATGAACTTTGGGTGAAAATAAAACCACTTATGGTGGCAGTATAGGTTATGTCCTGGTACCCTTGGCAAGTAGGCATTTAATGCAATTTCTATCAAGACAAGTGGTGACTTCTAAGTTCACTTCCTGCCTTCCTTACCTTCATAAGTGAAAGTTACGTTTTCAATTATTGGATGGTGGATTCAGCAGATAAGAGATATAAGTTCAAATCTACTGTTTTGGATTGTGCTCAGCCATAGTCTCCAAGCTCATAATAGTGTGTTCATTAGGCAAATTCTGCAGTTGGATGTCAGGGGTCAAACAAGAGTACCTGGTTGAGTGTTACAAGGGATGGGATAATCTATATATAACCTGAAGAGGTTGGCAGGCTCCCCAATTAGCTGATTGTCAAGGTCTTAGGGATTCTTCTATGGCTAAGGATTGAGAAAAAATAAATCCAATAAATAATGTTGAAGAACAATTTCACCGGATTCATGAAACTAAACTGGAACTGTTTCATTTGATGGTACTGTAGTATCCCATTCTCAATGAAACTATACAAATCTCTCCATATATTGTCTCCTGGAGCATGGGATGCAATGGTATTGTCATATGAAACCCTTTGGTAAAATTTTGAAATGTTAATTTTTGCTGGATAACTTCTGGTACCGACAGTTTTCTGTTAAATAATTATCTTTTTCATTTGTCCTTTTTTTTATGTGGTTGCAGCTACTTACATATGGACGAAGAATCCCATTGGCTGAATTGTTTGCCAGGATTGATGCCGTAGATCCCAGCACTGTCAAACGTGTGGCAAACCGTTTTATATTTGACAGGGTATATATACTATCTGCCCCCAACACTATTTGCTGTCTTGCATCCTATGAGACTGGAGACTATCATATTGCCATATTTGATTGTTGAATTGTCTTTGCAGGATGTTGCTATTTCTGCTTTGGGGCCCATCCAGGGTTTGCCCGACTACAACTGGTTCAGGCGCAGGACCTACTGGCTTCGTTACTAGGGTTCTTCTCACTGACTTCCATTTTTTTTATATATTCCTCTATTTTGCTCAAGCAGCCGCAATTGTTCCATTTTACACAACCAATTTTCCTGGATAACCTTAGGGAATGATGGTTTCTAATTTATTTTCCTGGTCCCATCTTTTTTGATTCTGTAACATACAAAAATAATTATACTGTATTCAGTAATTTGGTTGTGGTTCATAAGATACAGATGTCCTATTTATCCCTCGAAGATTACTCCTACCATAAAAAAATTGGTAGTTTTTATTTTGGCAGCCCTCCTCCGGTTCTGTTGTATTAAATATTGATGCAGAAACAAGTTCGGTGGGTATCGCTTGGCGTGATTTTCGCACAGACTAGCCTTACGAATAAGAGCAAAGCTGTTGGAATCTAATTAGGTACGTAATTCAATTCAGTCATTGGATTAGTTGTGAGATTTGATGTTAGATGAAGTTCATCTAATGGTGGTTGTATTCTTCATGACTCAGCCAGTATTTCCTCAATTGAGGAAATTTTGGTTTTATAGTTATGTTGGGAATTGGTGTGACTAACGAAGGCTAATGACATTATTTTTTTACTGTGTTTAGTCTAAGGAGGAAAATACGAGCTGTTGAGACTTAAGAGGCACCTTAAAAGTCTTGCTTCCTCACCTCACCTCACCCAAACTAACTACAGCAGAAATAAGGGAAAATTTCATCAACACCCCTTGTAGATAGGCTTAATTTCTGTGGCACTCTTTCCCCATTTTGAAATTTCACTTTTCATTTGACACCATTTGTCAGTTAACGGATGTGACGGAAATCTTTCTTTTACCATTTTACCCTTAAGCTTTATATTGTTTTATATATATATATATATATATATATATATATAGAGAGAGAGAGAGAGAGAGAGAGAGAGAGAGAACCCTCCCCTAACCTACCCCTTTGCCACCCTTGCTTACTCATTCCCACCACTTCTGCCACCGTCTGCCTCCCCACAACATCACCCAACACTCGTTGCACATCACCTCTCTCTCTCCAGCAAATCCCTTCCTGCAGTAGATCCATAAAATCCACCCTTTGAACTCTGGCAGAGAGAGAGAGAGAGCGAGGGGAAAATGAGATAGGAGCAAGAAAGATCAAATTGATTTGGGAGTTTTGTTGTGGGTGTTGATGCAGAGGCAGTGGTGGTGGATTGGTGGTGATGGGCACGTGGGAGGTGGTAGTCAACGGTGTGTGTGAGTGCATGTTGGGGGGTTGATATCAAGTGGGTTTGCGACAGCTTGGGCATAGGTGTGAGGCTGAGTGGAGGCTGAATAGGGTGGGTGTTGGGTGGCGATGAAGGTGACAATGGGTCTGTGTGTATGGGTGTCAATATATTTGTTTCAGGTGGTCTATGGTGGTGTTGTGCAATAGTTAGGTTTCGGTAGAGACGAAGGTGCATTGGAAGTGTTGGGCACGGGTAGGGTGGTGCATAGTGATGCGAGTGGTTGTGCAGGTGTGAGGTGGTGGCTGTGCAGTGGTAATCAAAATTTCTTTGACCCCAAATTTTGCAATTTCATTTTAATTCCAAAGTCATAATTTTTTGGAAGTGGAGTTGTGATGAATTTGAATTTTTGGGATAAAATTGTGATGAATTCGGGATACGACTGTGGTGGTGATGCTTGTGGTCGAAGAGGTCCCAATTTGGGTGCTTAAAAAATTGGAGACAGAAGATGATGGTGTGGAGACAAAAAGTATACAAGGGTATTTTAGATATTTTTGGAAAAATAATTGCATGTCATCAACATTTTTTATTTGTCAGTAACAAAGATTCACGATAAAAGGTGTGATTGAAGTGAACATATGAACTAGAAAGGAATGTAGTAAACTTGAAAGGAATGTAGTAAAATTTTCGAGTATGAATGTGGTGTCATTATAATCATCAGGGTTTATTTATAGTATGAAAAACTAACCTTTTGATATCATATTTTATTTTTTAAAATAATGAGAACGTGATACGTTAACAATTATTTTATTGATCAATGATTATAAATAAATCAAAAAATTAAAAACTATAAAATTAATTTTGAGTTTTTAATATAATACTAAATATTTTGTGGGGTTATTTGATTGCAGTATTAAAAGGTGGATTAAAAAGTCATAATAGATCAAGACTATTTAATCCAATCTTACACTTTATTTGATTGCAAAAAATACTCTGTATTATATATAGTTTATTTCAAATTTTTATCCAAATAATACATTCTATTCGTATTATTGAACTGATTATAATACCATCTAGGAAGGCGGTATTATAATCCAATTCAAGCGTATGAAGTTAAAATTTTACTATTTTAGCCAACAGATAAATAATAACATTAATAATTAGAGAAAATTGATGATTTTTTAGTTAATATATATAACTATTACTCCATTATTCCACTTTTAATTCAGTGTCTTATCAAATACTGGATTACAATGCATAATATTTTTTGTCTCATATATAATCTTATATTTTTTCTATTTATATGAAATTAGTCGGTATTAACTAATGCAATCCATTCTTTTACAATACCGTAATCAAACGAGTGGTCTATGTGTCGCTCTACTTCCCGTACCTAGCGAAGGTGTCATGCATCCAAATCTGCAAATTAGTTGGAAAAAGCCCCTGTGAAGACTTGTGGCTTGTGCTAATGAAAAAAGTGGTTTTTTTTTAAAATTTTAATTATAGCTCAACTGTCCCAATAAATTCATTAGTTTATTATCCGACCTTCAGCAAAGTTATCCGTGGGATAAATCTAACAGCAAAAAGATGTACACGTCCGTGGGATATTCGAACTTGACCTATACCTCTCGGCAAAGCACTTATCACATGTCCAAGCTTGGTGTTTGATAGCCAAATGCATAGGCCAGTGGTGTTGCAGAAGGCAATGACAAAATTAAGGAGGAGTAAGGTTTCACCTGCTCCAAGCCCCCTAAAAAAGTAAAGGGCCACGGCTCTAATAAAAAATGGAAAGAGTGAGTTTCTTCTTCAAATTAGATTAAATGATAACAGAATGCATAAGTTATTAGAAAGAGTTTTAATAAGCGGATAATTATAGGATACCATTTTACTTATTTTCTCTATGAGAAAGAAAGAAAGGGGAAGAACTTGCGGATACTTAAAAAGAGCAAATAATTGGGGAAGTAGTGGTGGCCGTGGCGGCGATAGCGACGGTAAAAATGACAATAATATGTGTAGGGGAGTGATGGTGATCATAAAAATAAAATAGTTGTAGTGAGATAATAAAAAAGAATGACAAAAATAAAACAATATTAATTTTTAAACTCCAACTCCATGGACTTGTCAAATAAAGTTTAATTCAATACTTAAATTTTATTAATCCCAAATAATTTATAAATTAAAAAATTCAACTTCCAAATCTTATATTGTATTTTCAATTTTATCAAGGGCTTTTCGACTTTGCATGTTGAAAGATTTCAATTTTTTTATTTGTACAATTAAAAATTAAATGTTTTATATTATATCCTTAATATATCAAAAACTAGATGTAACTCTTGGATAAAGACATGGTGCAATATGAATGATTTTGAAAGGGATGTTGATAGTTGTTGGATGAATCTATTTGATAACGTCGAATGAACTTAATGAAACCTACTATGTTTTATATATTATAGATATTACAGTGCGACACTTCTGTTAATTTCTATTTTTTTTTGCTAAAAGTCAACACATTGACATTTATAAGAAAATTAATGAAAAATTACAAAAATGCCACATTATAATACTTTTCATATATTGAAAATAAAATATAAAAAATTTAACCTCTAAAAATACAAAATAAAATTTTAAAAATATTTCATAGTATAAAATACAATCTACCCTTTTATCAAAGAACTAAGCTAAGCTAACCCCGTAGGTTAGTGTGCAAAGTACAATTGTCATAATTAAGTAATTCCCAAGTGCAATCATAAAAGTCTTTTTACGATAAAATGTTCGATTTGAATCATAATTATTAATTAAAAAAAATAATTTGTCACCACAGAATTATTAAAGTTAAACACTAAATTTTGTTGCCCTCGTAAATCTAACCCTGCATGATAACCACTAGACTGTTAGCTTGGTTGATAGTTTGGTTTTAATTCAATAATTAAATTTAATTGATACCAAATAATTTATAAATTAAAAACAATTTTCATATTTCATTTTTCATTTTTCAAGTTTATAGGGTTAAAATGGGAAGTATAATTGGAGGCATCGAAAGTACAATTGTCAATAACAGAGCTACATGCCTTTTCACTTCCTTTAACACGCGCCCTATTTTCTTCGATCTCATCGCCATCTGCCAACCCATCCTCTCCCCGCCCCCCCCCCCCCCACGCTTTTCTCTGCTCCTCTACATAACTCACCCATTTCCTCCTCCAACCTGCTACTACATTCCTCCATAGACGATATCGTTGTTCGTGTGACTGCTTTGGGGATAGCCTGGATGGCTTCATTCTCGGTGCCGTGCCCTAAGTTGCCTTCATCGCTTCAATGTACTTGTAGTGGATCGGTGCGGAGTGCACAACAACACCACCACCACTACTTCAATAAGATCTCTTTTCGTCTCGGTCCGAATTCGAGGCCTTCTTCGTTGATCTATGGGTGTTCACTCCATCACCCACCAACGTATTCCCAGTTTCAGGTTAGGTTCTTTTAATTTAATTCGTATATGTTGGATAACATGTTCTGTGATCCAGTATATATGTATATGTGTGTGTGTGTATGTATATATACAGAAATATAATATAACACAGACGTTTTTCATGCGGATGCTTAGTTGGGTAATGCACTGATGCCACTGAGATGTGACAGTTCCTCAAGCTTAATGCATTTTCAATGTAGATTTATTGTGTTGACCTTTTGGACGACCCCTTTTTAACACAAATATGTCTGAATGTTTAGGACTAACGCAGTTATGAATCTTAGAAAGGTTATGAGTTAAAGGATCTTGGGATTAGGGGGTGCTAATGGGTCGGGTCGAATTCGTATAAGTCATGTTTAGCGCGTTCTATGCCGGGGTAGATTCAATAAATGGATGAATCCAACTGATTCATCCGTTTACCATGCGAACCTACCCAACCCTGCAAAATCCGTATCGTTTTTGGGTTCAGTGTCTAGAATTGCAAATTATACTTGGATGATCCTTTTTTTGCTTCTGTGAACTGGAATGATAGTTCAAGTTTTGGTGGGTTCCAACGCCAATTGGGTTATGGAATTTAGTCACTTGCAAGCACAATTCTACATGCGAATTCAAAAGTATTTCAGTATGAAACCTAGCTTGAATATGGCTGTAACTGATGGTGTATTAATCCTATCTTTGACATGTTTTGTGTTGATTTGTATCAAAAAATGTTTGACTTCATTTTTTAATTGTAGAAAAAGAGGAAACTCGTTTTTGAATTTGCCACCATAGGCCTTGTGTTGTAGACCAAATTGACATTTTTTTTATTGTGGATTCATAAGTGTTGATTGAACCATACCATATGAGGGATTCTTGTTGCTCTCGGTTGGGAGTGTTGTGTACATTTTAACGCAATCATATTGTGCATGAAATCTGAGTGTGAATAGCATTCAATTAAACCCACCATTGTTAGGAAATCTAACAGCAGTAAAGGGAATGCGTTGCCTAAGAAGACTGTAAAGAAGTCACTAGATAAGCAATGCTTAATGCTTATTGAGAACCCATGTCAATGAGTATAGAGTTCTTCATTCTGTAAAAGTTCAATTCCCATAGTACTCAACCTTTGCTTGCCAAAAGCTATTTATTTTTGCCATTAACATCAAAAGTAACCACAAACCACTTGATTATGGTATGGGGAAATTGTACTGTATAATTTTGGCTCTGTATCACTCAGTGACTCAGTTATATGATTGTCTTTTGCAGCCACATGACAGCAAGCAAGCTGCTTGCTGGAGATTGCAAGCACTGGTAAATGAGGTAGGCTCTTAACTTATATTTCTAGAAATTCAGTTGAAATGAAAACCTTCACCCTCCATCAAACTTTTTTTCTAAATTCAAGGTTGCTGTTGAAAAACCATCAAATTCTACTGTGGTACCTGAGACCAAGTCAGGAACTGCTTTATCTGATGTAAAGGATGAGACCCCAGAAAAAGTTTCTGTTCAGAACCCAATTCCAGATGCATCATTGGTTTCAGCATTCTTGAGCAAAGTATCAGACCTTGTCAAGTAAGTGGAAGCCACTCTTTTTTTCCCTGCAAACTCAATTCTCTTTCTGTGTATACTCGATTTTTTAGCAAGTATGCATACTTGTGCAGACTCGTGGATTCCAAAGATATCATGGAGTTGCAGTTGAAGCAACTTGATTGCGAGCTTACTATAAGAAAGAAGGAAGCTGTGCAGCCATCGCCACCAGCAGCTCCTGTTTTTGCAATGCAATACCCTCTGCCGCAGTCTGTACATCAATCTCCACCACCACCAGCCCAAGTCCTCCCTCCTGTCTCTGCAGGTTCCCCTCCTTCAGCTGCATCACCTGTCTTGGCTATCCCGGCAAAGACAAACAACTCATCTCATCCAACATTGAAATGCCCCATGGCCGGTACATTTTATCGGTGTCCAGCACCTGGTGAACCGCCATTTGTTAAGGTAAGTTTTTTCGTTTTTGGGTTTAGTTAAGCGTTATCATATTGTATCTAAGCTTATACAAGCTCTGATTTCCCATACAAGTTTCTTACAACTTGGTTTATTCCCCATTTTCTTATAATTTTGTAGGCAGGCGATAAAGTGACCAAAGGCCAGGTCCTCTGCATCATTGAAGCCATGAAACTGATGAATGAAATTGAGGTAATTGTGATCAAAAGGCTCCCCCCCCCGGGGGTTAATTTTTCATTTTGTCGAACCAACTTAAGTTCTTTGCTTAAATGATGGTATTTTGTGATAGAAAGTGCTGTGCTTCGAGTCATTACCTCTTTTTTGATATGTTCATACTTTGACGGTAGAAATTGTTGCAAACTGAAAGGAGACAAGTGTCATGTTGATTGTACGGATAAACCTTTAGTGTAAGAAATCGTTTATGAAATTTATTTACTCACCATAATCAAAATTTATTTAATATTGTAATTTCTTAGTAATAACCCTCCCACCACCTTTGAAAAAAAAGAGAACAGAGGATAGGATAGGATTGGATTGTCTCGGGTTGGGATGACGAATCTAGTGCTTCGTTTTTTCATGTGTCAGGCTGATCAGTCAGGAACCATCTCCGAGGTACTAGTAGAGGATGGAAAAGCAGTTAGCTTGGACATGGTACTGTCTCTCTCTCTCTCTCTCTCTCACACACACACACACATGCAAGTGTGCAGTAGCATGCAGTGATGAATGATTTAAAATAAAGTATTTTCCAGATATATAACTGCTGCTTATTGCTCTGATCTGAAGTGGACATTTTCCTTCATGCAGCCTCTGTTTGTTATTGCTCCGTGAAACACTGCGGAGGACCAATGTTACGTAGCTGAAGCGGCTGTTCTTCAAAGTTCTTGAGCTTATTTTTCTCCAAAATTCTCTTTTATTTAGTCAAGTTGTATCGGGTTCGTTTACTGTAACAAAGCCTCTTGTTTGTTACAGAGTTTGGGGGTTTTTTTTTTTTACCGGGGTTACCAAATTTGGTTACTTGATCATAATGGAACTTTTTTAAGAAAAAAAAATTGTCAAAAAAAAAAACAAGTTAAAGTATGGTTTATTGCTATTTTGTAAAAATAATTTTCATGTTGTATTGTTCCCCCTTTTTTTTTGTTTTTATCAGAACATGTTGCACATAATTTTTTACTGTATAATTTTGTTTTTAACAATATATTCGTATATGTGCATATATATATATATATATATAATAAAGTACAATACAATCTAAATCTAAATCTAAAAAAATGAATAAAATAATTTTTACTATTTACGGTTGAAATTTTTTTTAATTTTATTTTAAAGTTAATCTGATAATTAATATTAACACTTCAAATTTAATAAAAAAAATAAAATTTTAAAAGTATATTTATGGTAATTTTTTAAAAGTGTTCTTAATATTTATAATTTATCATAAGTGCTTTAAAAAAAATACTATTTAGAACCACTCCACCACCACCCCCACCACCAAACCACTACCACCACCTTCCACCATTGTCCTACCACCACTCCTACCACTACCACTATTATTATCATTGCTCACTCTCACTATAACCGATATTTAAATTTCTTTCTCTTCTATATTTATGATTTAATTTTAAATTAAATGTAAATACAAATATATTTATTGTTCACTATTTTTTTATTGTTCTGTACCTTCAAGCACATGCAATAACTAATACAATAATATATGCAATTAAAGTTGGGAAGAATAAAGCAAACTCGCACAAGAAAATAGTAAAGAACCACATTGATTCAACTTGAAATACAAAATTTAATAAATGATTTAGTCACCATAACCTTAGTCGAGAATCTATCTCATCCCTAGACCACTTGGGATTTCAATGGAGCAATGATCTTAAACACAAAAATTAGCCAAGGGAAAATATTAAAAAGGAACAGAAAAATACACCGACATGCCAAGGAAAGAAGAGGCTTGCTCCATTTTCTAAAAACTTTTTTGGTGAAAACTATAGAATCATTTCATCAATTTATCAGAATGTACATACACTCCCTATACGTAATAAAGGGATACACCCCCCCCTCCCCCAAACCAAAAATTTCTCCCCGTCAACCCTCAACCCTGAATGAAAGCCTAATGTGATGCTTTCAGATAGTTAAAAGCCTAACCTGAAGGCTGCATCACATGCCATCCGGCCAAGGCATCTACAATGGTTGTAAATCATGCCAAAAATCAGAGCGCGATGAATATTAAGCCAAGCAAGTTACAAGATGAAAACAACTTCAGAATCTTTGGGACCTGGCCACTGATGTTCGCCCTCATTCTACTTTTCCACCCTTCTTGTCCTTGCTGCTTCTATGTCGTTATCTTCTCTCCTACAAACTGTACATGTTAGCTTTACCTGTAAGTATTTACAATTCCAAACGCTGCCTACTTCTACTGCCTTTTCTGCCACTGTTATTTAGTCTCCGTACTCCACTTCCCCAATCTTCATCATCATCTTCACCGTCTCCACCCATAAAATGGCTGGACTTCCCACCCCTTCTTGGAGGAGGACGTTTCCTTTTGATATTTGCTGTGTAGGTTGAATAATCAACCGTGTCTTCCTTCAAGGCATTCTTGAATTCCTGAGCAGTATGAAGAGAGACTGATAAAGTAAACTGGTAAACAACTCCCAGTAGCATGGCAACATCAATATATTATTAATCAGAAACAACCTATTGGACCAACAGAAGGATCATGTCAAAACAAAACTGTAACAAAAAAAATCACTGAAAAACATAGAAGTCTGATTTGATTCACCAGCAGGCTAAGCAGGTTTCAATTTTGATTAGAGGTGAAAGAGAAACAAACAAACTATAGTTTAACAAGCAAGCTCAAAATATAAAACCCCCACAGCCTACAGCAGCCTCTTTAACTTAGATCAAGGATAGGAATCTTGTAATAAAGCATGCAATATAGGACCAGAACTGTTCAGTTGGAACCGCCAGTTTACCATGCAGGTAAAGCTTTTCAATCAATATGACTTGGTTAGCAGAAGACCCGACTGGCCAGAAAAGGCAAGGATATACTATACATGTCCATCAGTCAAACGAGCAACATATACTTTGTTATGTAGATACTCAATAAACCACCAAAAAAGAACAAACATCCCCGCTAATAAAGGATTCTTGTGGTTTACCATCACAGTTCTGCTTTTAAGCATGATGAGCAAATATAAAACTTTTAAACTGTCGTCAGGGCTCAAAGCATATCTGTGCATGGCGGATCAACCAAATCATGGGTCACCATACAGTGTAGTTATACCTGATATCTTTGTAACAAGCCTTGATAAGTAGTAGGCAGATCAATGTGTATTTCACCCACGTCGAAAGGAATATTCAGCCTCGAAAAAACCTCTCCTGGTTTTGGAGGTTCATTTGGAGTAAAAACCTAGTCAAAAAATCAATACTACACAAAGTTAGAATCAGATATGCCACTACGAAAACATCAATTCAATAAATGATACTAAACAATAGAAGCAGCCAATTCAAGGAAGTATCACCTGGCAACGGGCATCATTTAGACTATGCACAATTTTTAGATGCCTCTTTAGCTTTAGGAGGAGTTGTAATGCACTAGCTGCCAGACAGTCGACCTGCATAAGTACCACAAAATTCAACACATTAAGGCCTAAGATGTCTAAAAGATGCCAAGAAGCAAAAGGGGCATGCATTAGCATTCATCCGGCTCGTTATTAAGTTCCAATCCTTGCACAATTTCTCATGGAACCAAGATGCACACAACAGGAAATAAAAGATGACAACTAGACAACATTTCAAGATAAACACGTTAAGCTTAACAAATTAACCAACATATGGGAAATGAAACAGACGAAAGATCCGTGGTCATTCCAATGTCATGTAACAGAGCATGTCTAAAATCAACTATCTTAGGACAAACACAGAATGTAAACCTGGATTTTCTGCAGATCATCTCCAGAAATGCCAAAAGAATTGCCTGAGGTTGTAGCATGTAAATTTGAGTCCTCATACTCGTTATGATTCGAAATATAATGACCAGCTAACTCTTCCTGAACTGTCTCATTCACATCGACTGATACAGCATTATTATAATTGTGTAGAGAAGATGGCTCCGGTTTCATTGTCCCGTTTCCATTAGGTATCTTCTGATTATTTCCTTGTAAAAAATGCAAAAAGGCCTTCATATTTGCCTCTAGCGCTCCAGCTCTAACTTGAATAATCCGATTTATAGCATAGATCAAATAAAGAGGCTCATCAGGCAACGTGAAAGGGAGTAAAGCGAGGATTTCTGCACAGTACCTGAGGAAAAAAGAGTGGTAAAGGGGATCAACTTCTCAGTCAAACACCAAATTGACGCTATTGGAGAACAGGCAACAGTAACAGAACTCACTTCAGAAAAGGGATTACTGAGTCATTCCAGCTTGGAGTATCAAACTTCCGCACAACAGAAGCCATAAACTTGTTCCTTGAAACACGATTTCCACGGATGAGCTTGTAAATTCGAGAAACACCAAACCTTGCATAAGAAAAAGAACCACTATCTGATTTCCCCTTCAAAGTACCAGTTAACTTGGACTGGGCTTTATGAAATAAATTGCCAGGAGAACTTTCACTTATAGACTGTATGAAGATAAATGACATCTGAAGGCCATCTCCCAGCCGGCTCTCAAAAAAAGCAGGATACCTGAAGAAATGCTTTCACTAGTTGGCATAAGAAAATAAAGAAGGTAGCAAAAATTTTAAAGCATACATAGAGGAGATACTTCTCGTTCATATTCATCAGCAAATGATGAGCCAGCTTCGAATTCCCCTCCTCAGGATCTGTTTCAAGTGCTATAAGGTAGGGAACACAAGTAATTGGATGGACTAAACCTTGGCGCAGCACAACTTCCACAATCTGTGTTCATTAATACAGCAACATATATAAGACTTAAAAGGTTATCATGATTATATGACACAAAGAAACACCATTGAGAATTCAGATGTCCCATGGCAAAGAGTCATGAGACGTCAGGGCCTTTCTGAGCAGTGTTTCCATCCTCAGGCCGGATTGGACGGTGGGACTGCTGTAAGCTTCAACAGCTCCAGCACCCGGACTTAAGAGGCCTGGCTGTTGAAGCCACCCAAAGGCCATAAAATGCCAGTAAAGATTTAATAGGCTGTTTTCCTCACCATGCCTAAGTAAGAAATTATATCATGCACTTGCCTATATGATTTGCCTACTGGTTAAGGCAGACAACAATTCCAACTACTAACAGCTCAACACAAAAAGGATAAGCACACAGGAATAGGTTGTCACCTTGAGAGCAGACTGGCGCACTTGTTCATTCACATCCAAACACCTCCCTAAAATTCTATCCCAATACAACTGAACTATTCCACCGCAGATGTTAGTATCACCTGCACCTGCAGCAACAGGTACATTGTGGCCCCCATCTATTGTATCTGCATTACTGGCTTTATCACTTCCCATTTGACTTTCAGCATCAAGAAGATAATCATACAAGTTTTGCAATGCTTGCATCTGGCACAAAAAAGTGTAATTATGAAAATAATGTAGGCATGAATCAAGCGGAAAATGTAGGCATAAACATGACCCTCCAGAGTCCAGACCCTGCAATGGCAGAAGGCTTCTGCACTGGGATGCCATTTTTAGGCATGAAACAAGCAGGGATTTTATTACCTTGAGACGAGCATCAGTATTTGATGACAGTGTAGCTTCCAATATTCTTCCCACATCCTTTTCCAACATATATTCAGGCCGAGCAATTAAAACATAGCCCAATGCCTGGAGAAATCACAAAACTAAATGTGTGACCGTTACATTTCCACTAAACCGACTTCTACTGAGAAGAGCAAGATGGGGCTTACCTGCAAAGACCTGACCTTTATTACAAAGTCCTCAGCCTGGAGATACTTCTTAAACAGGTTGAGGCTGCTTACAACATCTATATTTCTGTTGCTGGAGCAGGACATACTCAGCAAAGAGTTACCATAACGTATTAGCAACCCAAGACAGAAAAGAGAGCGGCCCACTAGCTGAAATTTACAGAATCAAAACATCATCTAAAATTATCTCCTAGACATTTTGGTTGGAGTACAGCTATTCATGAGAACTAGTGACATGAAAATATTGACACCGTCATTTAGTATCATACATAAAAAGCAGCTTGGAAGTAGGCATGAAAGAATTCTTGCAGATTTAGCCACAATATAGCAAACATGAAGTCAGAGCACGCGTACTCCGAATAAAGAAATAAGAGCAGCTAGTTATTGCAAATCAAAACATTTCTTGAAGTAATCACAACCTGCTTATTTTCAAAACCGAGGGCATCCAAACGTTTGGAAAACAACTGAATAAGATACTCAACTACAGCTGAACCTTTTCCCGCTAATTTACACACTGAGCAAAGGCACCTGTAAATGCAACATATAAACCACCTTCAGGCAAAAATTAGAAAAGGTACACAAATTACATTGTTTCTTTGCAAGCAATAATAACTTCATGATTTGAATGGAAAGTCAGCTACACAAAATATCCTAGTTTTGAACAAACAATGAATGCCTAATCTCAACTAACAAAAAGTAAACTACATAAACCCTCCATCACTCTACTGCATCTTAAGCTATACCAACATTAATAGATATAATATGAATTAGATCCTACAAACTTACGGATAGAGCCTTTATAAATTGATAGAAAAATTAACCTTAAAAGTCATATGGAAGTATAAAAGGTGCAATATGCACTAAAATGGAATTAAAAATTGGTTACTAAAATAAATCATAAAGGAGCCGAGCTAGTATCCGTATTGCATGCCTTGTAGTATCATGTATTCCAACCCTCTAAAAGTTTATCAACTCAAACCAAAAAACATCTCAAGAAAAAAACATATAAGGAAAACTGAAAAGAGAGAGAGAGAGAGAGAGAGAGGAAGTCAAAGTCATACGAAGATGACCATAGGAAAAACACCCCCATATATTTTCCTTATTTAGAACTAATAAGAACACTATTATTACAATGCTAGGAAAATTAGAAAAAAAAAATTGATCTGTTATTTGCCACTTTGAAATGAGTGAAGATGCATAAGAAACTAAGAGCGGATGTATAACATTCTCGATAACTAACAAGTAACAAAGCAACAGTTGGGAAGTAGAGTACCTAATGCAAGCATGTACCACTGTCAAGAAAGAATGTCGAACAATCATTTGCTTCAGATCTTGTTCTAGTTCTTCAATTACACTTTGAGGAAGCTTCCGAAGCATAGGCAGAACAGAATCAATCACAAAGATTATACTCTCCAGTAGCTGTGCGACTACCCGATTGTTGGCCTGAATATAAGTTAAACATATTAAAGTGCATTACAAACTTATACCTACAGTCCTGTATTCTGTTATTTACTTAATTCTCTTAACCATAAAACACGGAGGGGGATAGGAGGAAGGTGTGGCAAAGAAATAAGTACAACGATGAAACAATAACACAACTGGAACATAAACAGATATCAAAATATATGTAAACAGTATTTGTGCTCTATACAATAAAACGAATTCATGAAAACAAGTACAACGCCATGTGAATATGACATACTTCTCCAGTCGGCACTGCTTAAGAAGAGGAAGAGACAAAAAGAAGAAAGCGGAACAATACTGTGTGTTCCCACAATAAAATAAAGGCAGATTACCTGAGTCTTTAAATAGGGCTGTAGCGTGACTACAAACTGGGAAGGATCAGAAACCGGTGCACAGAGTGTAGGATCCACAACACAGAAAGCATGCAAGAGCAGGACATATGGAAGTGTGTGACCCTCCACTTCTTCATTGTTCATTTCCTCTGCCTTCAAAGATATAGTTTATCATCCTCACAGTATGCAAAAAACCAAAGCAATGAAACATTAAGCACAGCTACAGACAAGATTACCTGCAATATCCTCTCCAACAAGCACTTGCACATTAACTCACAGCGCTTACGTACCGAAGCAAGTGACACAGGGTTGATCCCAGCAGCTTTCATTGATTGGGGAAAAAAATCGAGGGCTAAGTTGCGCTTAATGACAGTTACAAGGGGTTGATAACTAGGCATCCTTCGCAACATCTCAACAATCTGCTCAGTCTTCTTAGCCACCTCCAAGGGAACAGAACTACCATCTCCAAAAAGACGAGTGTGTGAGCCAGAAGGTTCCTCAAACCAGAACTCATAAAAAGTTTTGCAGACTAGATCCTGTAAGAGGGAGAAGAAAAATGACATGTGAGAAGTGGCTTCAGAGGGACAAACTTTATGCATACTAATTAGAATAGATCAAGGGGAAATACTATTCTTTGATATTCTAATACATGCTTCATCTTAGAATTTTCCATGAATCATCTAATAGAATTAACCAAGAACCACCTTCAAACTGGAATACAGCACATCATGTTACCTAGGAACCTTTAGATCTAGTAGAAACACAGAGATAAAAAGACATGAACATGATTTGATCAATATATCTGAGATGTAAATAGGAAATATGTGTGAAAAATTCTAAGTGTAAAATTACAGCAAGGGTTAGCCTTAAGTCCTGACACATTTCACCTAGTCAAGCATGAATTGAGTGTCCTAATCATGGATGAATTCATTAGACATGTTCATGATAATATTCCATGGTGTATGGTGTCTGCTGATGAAGAGTGGACAGTTTTGCTACCTAGGCTCAATTATTAATATGCAATTCCTATCAAAAAGGTGGTTAACAAAGAACAAGATTGGCGATTAGGTAACTTGCATGATCCAAGTAGGTTGGCTCAAGTGGAGAAATGGCTCTAGCCCAAAATGTGATTGACATATACCTGGAAACTGAAAGGAAAATTATAGTATACGGCCAGCAATATTTCACAAAACAAAATTTATGGTAAATGAAAAACAACACATTAACAAAATGAGTGTACTTGAAATAAGATTGTTAAAATAGATGCGTGATCAGACCAGGAAAAAAAAATACGTGTGGGACTGTAGGAATAACACCCATCAAAAATAAATTCAGAGAAAGTATATTAAGATCGTTTGGGCATGGACAACGGAGACCAATGGAAGCACCTATAAGAAATAGTTACATGATCCCAGTTATTTGAAATGCTATAGGATACAAAAGTCCAAAAATGCCAGAGTGATGTAGTTGAAGAGGATATGTGTGTGTAATTTAACTAAACATATAGCCCTAGATAGAGTAGAATGCCGAAAAGGCATTCATATGGCTAGCCCCAAATAACTGGGATAAAGACTTTGCTTTTTTAAAAAAAGATCCACAACAGAATCCCTCCAAAACATTCTTGAGGCCAAAGTAGAAATTCAGCACAATACATGCAATTAAGAAAAACGTATGATCAAAACCAAAAAAGTAACAAAGTGAATTCATTTAATTCCTTCTGAACTACCTGAATACTGGATTCTTCATCATTCACACGAGAAATGATCTCAACACAAGCACTTGTAAACTCTGTGAAGGTAGTGTTTGAAATACACATATCCCTTATGATTTTGATGGCTCGCTTTCGGACACTAACTCCAGTATCCTTCATTCTCTCAGCAACCTTTTCGAAATACTACAAAAAATACCTATAAGTTAAAGGGGAAAGCCAATACAATTACAATGCCATCAATAGTAAATACAGGGGTAAGCATGATCAAGTTGTGGTACCTTCAAACCAACACCAGGATGTGACGCAATATGCCGCCCAACAAGTTCCAGCGCTGCTTCTCTTGCAGATATAGCTGAGTCACAAAACCTTCCTTCAACGGCTGTTTGAACAAGCTTATCACACAGAACCTCTGGATCAGCCTCTACGATGATACTAACCTGCTCTCATAAAAAAAAAAATAGGAGGGGAGAGTGGGGGAAGAAGGTAAGTTTCCAGTAAATGCAGGAAAAGAAAGTTCTCGCTTAAAGGCATGACTTTAGAATTAATAAATGAAGTAAAGAACTAATTTTCTGATGCAATACTACTATTTTCAAATTACTAGAATCAGTCATTTCTAATAGAAAAAAAAAATTATACTCCATGAAAGAAATTTCTACTTACAGCTCGTAATGCCTTAGCCCGAATCACAGGTGAGTTCTCCCTTAGACTTGCCTGAAATTAATTAAATGAGAAGAATATACAAACTATTCTTTTCTTTTACTAGTATCTCATGAATTAACTAACCAGAAGCATATGAAGAATCTTATCCAAGCCTCTGGAGAAAGAATTATTTTGTCCCAGTGCCATTGCTATCTTCTTGACTGAATCCCTTGTAAATAATGACGAACTAATCCTAGAGTCGTGCACAATTGCTTCTGATTTCAATCGGGTAAGGTAGAAGAACAACTTCTGTTGAGAATTAGGGTCATCTTTGTACCACAGGCAAAGATAAAACCTGCACATTAATAAATTAATGACAAGGTCAACTCAAAAAAAAAATCGAGGATACAAGGGATAAATATTGCCACAGACCAGCGGGTAAAGAGATGCACATCAGTGGCAGATCCAGAGTCCTGGAGGTAATTCAAAAGCATCTGCTGGACAATCTCCACTTTTGTAGGTGGATAGGTTGATTCAGATGACTTTTCTGACGAACTATGATTCTTTTTCTCATCATCCTTGCACTGCGACTTGCAGTAGGATTCTAAGACAATAAGCTGCTTCCTGCAGAGGCAAAACTGGCAGTACCAGCTGCGGGTAGGAACTTCATGTTCCTTAACTCCCATGCAGTCTGCATGAAATAATCTCTGACAACCGTGACATACAAACAGGGATTTTTCAGACTTAGCATCCAAACAAACAGAACATGCCTCTTTTGAATAGCTGCAGTCAGCATTGTCCTCAATTATCATCTCCTGCACTATCCAAAAAATTTCTCTCCTGCACAGGACAGCATCATGTTTCAACCTTGCAGCAATAGTACCAAGAAGGTCAATGGCCATTGAACGAGCAGCAATATCTTTAGATTTCAGTCCAGCATTTTGGAGAAGTAAGACACACAGAACCTGCAGAAATTTCTCTTAATATGACGACAAAGTAAAGCATTCGAGAACACTTGAATCTAAAGGAACATACCTCCAAAAGAGGAGCAGAAGCAGGATATTCAGGTAAATTCAATGTTGTCAGCAAATCCATTACAAGATTCTCCATCATTGTCTTCACCTCAGATGCTTCTTGAGTTTTTGTACTCGTAAACCGCTGAAGAACACGACTCCAAAACAAACAGCATGCCTCTGTGACTGCCTCAAGGCATTTGGTAGGGTAACTGGTATCAATTGAGACTTCTAACAAAGAAATGCCATTAGGTGTCTGCTTTATAGCTTCAGGAAGGTTTGCACTACAATGAACCAACTGAATCAACAGAGCAGTAATCATCTGAATCTGCCTTTGCTCTTCATCAGGTAGATGATAGGTTCTTGGTACTCGCTTCGAAAACGGCAACTTCAGAAGCAACTGAAGTACTTCATCCATTATATAAGTGCGATGTTGTGTGTATGTATAAAATACCTGCCACCAGATTAATGAAAATGTAACACAATTCCGATCAAAAAAGAACAAAAAGAAAGGGTCATACATGCATTTGAAGTCAATGTAGTCAACACAACAAAGAGTACAGTATTAAATACCCCGCTAATTAAATTGATTGCTTTCAGCTGCAAGAGCTGGATATTATCCACCAAGAATGTTGTAAAGCTTGTCCTCACCAATTGCAGAATGCAACTATCTGATAGCCGCTCTATCGACAACAAATCCTTCAGAAAACCAATAATCGTGCAGAGTTTCTGAAGTATGGTGGTGACAGCAGCAGACATCCTACCAAAGCCAAACATAAAATACTCATTTGGACTACCCAGATAAAATGTCATGATGTTCTGTAAGAAGATATGCTGTAAATTATAATGTATAGGCACACTTGTTTGCAGCTGATTTCTTCACTTTTATATTCCTAGAAGTACGCCTTTTCCTACTTGCGGAACCAAAATCAGCATCAACCTCTTCATCTTCTTCACCTAAAATAAAAGAGCAAAAAAATGAACAACAATCTCATGAGATATGGGTGAAAATCATGAACTGTGCTCTTTCATAAACGAGTTAATTCTAGAAAAAAATATCTGCTTTTCAAGTTAGCCCATAGGCTACGCTCCCCTTCCCCCATAAACATATGCTACAATGGCGCTTGCACCCTGTCCATCCCCTTAGTGGGTAGCAGGAGATACCGGTGGTACACACGCGGCTGCAGGCACAGGCACAAGTTGAATTGCACACCATATATCCCCATTTCCGCTTTGCTTTGTACAAAGCACGATATCCTATAATCACTCAGCAAGCTGAACAAGCTACCTTCAAGAACCCCATTTTCATCTGGTTTATGCAGGGCACGATATGCTGGATCACAAGCGCACA
The DNA here is from genome assembly GCA_023539305.1 of Ilex asprella. Lineage (NCBI taxonomy): Eukaryota > Viridiplantae > Streptophyta > Magnoliopsida > Aquifoliales > Aquifoliaceae > Ilex > Ilex asprella. The sequence continues at coordinate 49,198,226 of CM042185.1, read as the reverse complement.
TAACATCTGTAATTTGATGCCTAGAAAACTCCAGAATTCTTTCAATTATCTGACAAGGAGAAACTAAAATCACACAACAACCTTTACAGGGAACGAATCACACCCAAATTGGATTCTAATGGGGTGCAGATAACACAGCATAGCAGATGAAATGATAAAAAAAAAAGTTCAACAGTAAAATCGGCATACCTCTTCTTTATAGAGCTGCTTTGCCATGCCGCTATCAGCCATTATTGCTAGAGCTGCATGAATTGATTCCAGAGCACCACAAACTGATGACACTACATCTGAATCTGCCTGGAATATAAAATAGGACTATAAGGATCACATCAATCACAATAATAATTAAGGCAAGCTAGTAACAAAGCAACCATCCACTCATATAGGGAAACCAAGCACAGAATGTTTGCCAGGTATGGGGAATTAGCAAAATTCCTATTTTTGTTTTTTTCTTTTTTGCTAAACAAATTAATGTAGAACCCGATGAACGTGGAATTTAATTGACACTTCCAACCCCTCCCATCCCCTTTTGGAAATACAAACCAAAGAGTTAAAGACCAAGGATGCGGTGGGACATGAATAACAATGCCCAAGGCATCTTCATTGCAACATCGAACTAGAGTGATAAAAAATAATTCTGAATACACTGTGAGGGGGTCAATCAAACATATTATAGTCCTTATTTAAAAAGAAAAAAAGAGTTTGAAAGAAATAACAATGAGGGATTCACCAATGAAATTCAAACCCCTCCCCCCCCCACACACAAAAAAAGGGACTGAAAGCTAGGAAGGAAACACAGGAATCAAGCATACCATTGATGTGATTAGCCTTTCAATGAACACTATTGATTCCAATCCGTTTCAATAGTGTATATTCAAGAGAAAAAAAGGAATTAGGATAAATGAAATTAAACTATTCGTCTAGAAATACCAATGTAACTGATATTTTTAACAAGTTAACAATACCCAATACACAACTACAGCTTTTGTAGTGCATATATTTAGTTTCAACCACTTATATTTATTTTTTATATTATTTTGGTTCATATTGATGTAGATTAGGAAAGGAAATAATTAGGGGATGAGAAAGAGAAGAAGGGGATGACAAATCATGAGAAAGAGGAGAGAACTTGGGGGGCAAACAATATCAATATTCAATATATATAGGGAGTACAAACTCTAAAGCAAATAAATAGTCAAAATGATAAATAAGTCCTAACAAGTAAATTTACAAATAATACCTACTTCTACCCCAACTATAACGAAAGACAATCTAATTCCCATCACATATCTTCTTGAAACTACTTCCCATTAATATAATCTTCAAAAAATCATATTCAAATTGATTACATGTTCATCTATCAGAATACGGTGTCAGATTAGAGTAAAGGTGCTCATCAAGTTCAGATTATACTGATACTAACTTATACTCTCCAATCAAAAAAATATTACCTTATACTCTACGTTTTCAAGACCTAATGTGGTTAAGGATACATCTAATAAAGCAAAGGGAAAAAAATCAACTGGAAGAGAAGTAAATTCACAATAATTCACAACTGATGTTAAGGAAGCAAATTTATGTCCGGCTCACTCATTGGATGTTTTCACCTATCAATATATGACCTCAATGTATTTAAGTTGTAGGTCAAAAGGAAGTGTTTAATATAGACACCCCCAGGAAATACGAGGTCATTATTAGAACTATTTCGTAATTGATGATTCTTTCAGAAGTTAAGAAATAAGTAGAATCAGAGAAGCGTAAGTAATGTGACCCAAAGTAATGAGAAACGTCATAGAATATGAATTAATTAAAGGCATACACTAAATTAGGAAGGGAAAAAAAAAAGTGGAGAAACAAGATTCATGCCACACATCCAGGATACAGCAATTTGCATTCATATTATAAACATCAAACTTTCACGTTGACCAGGAATAGAAGGAAAGAAAAAGCAATCATCAAGGAACCCCCCCCCCCTTTTTTTTTACTATTTTCCCCAAAAAACATAAACAAAAAAAGTTCTTGAGACCTCTAATTATTCTAGGTAGCTACTTTGTGTTATAGTACAAAAATAGCTTACACAAGACAAGATGAAAGCCCGCCCATATCCTTTCCAATCTATTCTTCTGTACACAACTGTGGCCACAGCAGCAACGTGAAACAATTCTATAGCCTAAGTTTAGGAGAAATTTTGGTCACAAAGAAGTCCAGAAGAATCTAAAAGCCCAACATATTTCCCTATGAACTCTATTCCTTCGTTTTGCTGATGCATACAATACTACAACTCAAAGGAACATATGTGATAATTTTCAAAATCTAGGGCTCATATCATAATTGTTCATGCCATCATAACTGCCTTTCTTCTTATAGCTAATTAATCATTTTCAAGCAGTAGTCCTTTTGCTCATAAAACAGAACCATATATTAAATTTAAAGATACAGTACAATTAGATGACGAAACAATGCCCGGCACAATGAAACATTGCAAGGAAACACTCTTTTGCATATCCAAAAACCATGCAGTGATTTATTAGTATAACTAATTTTGCTGCAATATCTGATGGATAACGTAATAAAGAAAACCTTAATGTAATCAGTTAGAAATGGGTAGATATTTTCTTTAAAAATTAACTGTTTGTCTGGAGTTGGTAACTTATTTTGCATTTTCTCCTGTTCTGGTTTTCCTCCTTTTTGCTCCTATCCAGTGCCACTTTCTATTAATGAAGTTGATCGTATTCATTGAAATGTTTTGGTCTTGATGTTCATAATCCCAGTGTCTCTGGTCAAAAAACTGCAGCAACACCATTTTGGCCACGATTCCATCAGAAGATTCCAAGACAGTTGCCATTGGCCTGAAAGGTGAGACACCGACCATTGAGGGTTCAAACTTCAATCAGGATACACATCGTGTAGCATTTGACACAACCATCTTTCTAACCCTTTTTTTTTTTTTTGACAAGTCCATCAAAAATTCATTTTAATTAAACTGCAGATAAGTATAAGCTACTTACGTTATGATACATATGAAGGTGCTTGTCCCTCCTTCACTGGTGATCAATGGAACCCCCGTTTCCAATTAAGACATGCTCATTTAAAGCAATCAAACCATTTCCATTTAAGGATCCCCAAGAAGAACCAAAAGACGATCACATAAATTCTCTTGTCCATAGGTAGATTGCTATGTGTAATATAATTCCGTCAAACACCACTTGGCGTGAGTATAGGCACAAGATACCCAGCACATCGAGTCTTGAATACCACCCAACAATTCTTTCCAAAAGATGAACAGAAGAAGAAGGCCTTTTCCGACACATGATAAGTGTTTTTGAAATGAGTTCACATGGATATTTTGAAATGACTTTGAGGAGCACCCGTGTCTAGGAAGCCATTTTGATTGAAACTTCATGCTATCATAAACCACTAATGACACAAACTCCGGCCAGGAGGAAAAAAAAATCCATGTCCTCGTGTCCTAAGACGCTAGTAACTTATCAAAATCTTGACAAATGACCTCATCCACATGACTGACATAAAATATCATATTTTTTAATAGAATCTTGGAATGGACTGCAACTTGTGAAATCTAGCCATTCTTGGATTAATGGTAAAAAATCTGGTTCATGAAATATGAACAATATGATCAAAATACGGGCATTTTGCACATGCCATTCTATAAAATTGTGGAGTATTGGGGGGGGGGGGGGGACAAAGATCAAGTACATGCAGAAAATATTGCAACAAGCTGAATGGCATTAAGCAGAGAATCATAAACCTTCCCGCAGAAAGCCAGAAGAAGAGGGTGACAGAGAAAAAAAACTGTCAATATAAACAGGCTATTGTCTACACTACTGTCAGCAACAAGCAAAAAACGATATTAGAATTGCAAACTTACATGTCCACAATCATTAATTGATAAACCTTCTGCTCGATGAATCTGATGATCTAACACTCTCAACATTCTCACAAGAACATCTACAGGAACCAAATGTAGGACTTTCTTCGCGCGAATAGACATAATTTCGTTCACAAGCATCCTAAGATCAGAAATAGGCAATGGTAACCACTCCGCTTCATCCCGGTCATCACTGAGAATTTCTGCTCTTCCGCAGAAGTCCTCCAACAACTCACAAAAGCTTCCAACAGCAGCATCTAAGCAAAGAGGCACAAAGCTTAGTATTCCAACAAGACATATCACAGAGAGAAGATGAATGAAAAGACAAAAATCTAAAAGACCTTGACGCTCAGTAGCATCAGGACCTGCTGATGACAAAATGTCACCACTTCCCTTCTTCTTGGCTTTCTGTTTTCTAGAAGAAGATGTAACAGCATCCTGCAATTTTATGTTGCATAATTAGAAAGCATAAACAACTAAATTATCAACTGCTTAAACCAATCAAAAAGTAGACTCAAAAAAACCACCAAAAATGTACATTAGGAACAACGACGCCATGCTGACGATTTTGAATTCCTCCAAATTCTCTCTGAGCGTCATTAATTATGGGTACACTTTGCTCAAAAGGCTTCTTGTCGGTTACTATACTACAAATTTGATCTTTAATAGGACCTGAGAAACTTGAACAATGCAACATAGAATAAGCATGGAACATTTTATTTCTGCAAACATAAAAATTTCATTACCTACAGAATACCAGGAAAATATAAGTCAATTAGCATAGATGATATCTACACAGCACGTATACATCACCAAGAAAAACCACACAGCAAGGCAGAATTAGGATCGCAAGCCATACCACCAATATTATGAGTCCCAGTTGCACCAAAAGTAATGTGAAAGTATTACCAAGAATCCAATTCTCCAAGTAAAAACTTGCATTATCTTCACTACAGATCTGAGTTCTCCGGTCAGAAAAATAGAAATTTCACCCTATTTAAAGAGAGTCCATCTAGGGCTAAGAAGTGAGGTTTCTACACTTCCCATTATGATTTCCTTCACAGAAGAGATTGCTTTAACAAACAAGTCGAACCCATTAAAACCAAAACAAGGACAACTGAAACAAAAAAATAGCGACCCTCAACGAGAAGAACCAATTATACCAAACCCCAAAGTGTCAACATCTAATAAGACTTTTTATTTTGATTTTAGAATTTCCAGAACACGAAAAGACTCATATTAATCCAACTGTCCATCTTGACGCTGAAGACATTCCCAACCATCCCATTTCAATTGACTGTAGTATGCAGATCACCACTTGAAGCAAATTGCACCTGCACCAGAATTATTGTCCCTCACAACCATCTCACATGATGTTACAAATGCTTTTATATAGTAAACCTTTAAATGTATCCTTCTCAGTTCTCCAACTAATTGGAAAACTATTCTAACCAAGCCCCCTGATTTAATCAATGATCTTTCAATTCTAAACCATCTCAAGTAGGGAAAAAAGAACTCACTTTTCAAAAAGAGAATTTTCTTCTTTGTTTTATATAAGTCTCACTGAGAATATTCACCTTAAAAAACAAGAAGTTTGGCAACCAATTAATCTTCCTCCAATACAAACTTGTAAGCTCCAGCTTTATGAAGATCTAATATTCTAGCATTTTCTAGCCAACAGATTTATATTTCAGCCCCGGTTTATTGACAAAACTCCAAGAACAAGGCCAACTCTGACCAATCAAAAATTTTAACAAAAAATGATTGCTTTGTATTACCACTAGTTTTGTGAGTTTGATTTGAGATGAAGGGGAAAAGAAAGAATAAGAAAACAAAAAAAGAATCAGGAAATTAAGTATTTGTTTCAAGACCTATGAGGCTATGACCAATTCAGGCAAGTCCCAAACAACTACATAAGAACTCTTTCAGTAGACATCATCATTTCTTCAACAAAGAGAGCTTTTCAAGCATTAAGCATTTTCTTTGAAATTGTAAAACCCTGGTTTCTTCGGAAAAGACCATGAGAAACAACCAAGACTTGAATGAAGTCTACTAAGGTAATTTACATGGTGCACCAAACAACAGAAAACCTATGACACGTCCACCAAATTTATGTGGGCCAGCAGGGGTCAAAGACACGCTTAACACTTCACTGTTGCACCCAAAATCACTACTATAAATCTAAACCTAACAAACTGATTGATGACCTGTCAGGACAGGAAAATAACAATCATGAAGCCAACCAAAGGCTCACTGTCATTTCAGGCCAGACCAAATATTTGACTCCCAAGCAGCCCCGTTAAAGGGAAAATGGGCAAATGCATTTAGAATGATATTTTGACACTACTGAAAAATTGCTACTTACACTGAATTTTGATAAAGTAGTGATCCCATAGGGCCACACCAAACACAATCATAAACGACTGATCAGCAGATTCATTTCTGGCTAGCCACTTTCAGACATCTCAACAAGCCACCATAACATCTATTATCCCAAGCATTTTAGCTCCATTCTGTATCGCAACATTACCACCAACTACTCCTTTAAAAAGATTCCTGAGACCTAGTTCAATTTCAATACTTTGTATCTTAGGAAGAAAGGACCCACAACTAGTGTTCTCCTTCTTATTCTAGATAAGTAGTAATGATATCTTGGCCTGATTCTAGATCAATGGCACCAAAAACACAAATGATAAAGAGAGACAGAAACAAAGATTAAACAATAATTAAAAAAACAGCATTAGTAGATTTTGATTACCTGGAGCTATGTGCTCAAATGCTTCAGAATTGTATCTAAGAACTTCATTATAAAGGTCCAGAGAACCGATATAGCCATAAGGTTGACGACTTGCCTCAGCTCTAAGATTCCTGCACGTAACGCCTGGTCAGTCCAAAAGCACAGCACCTACATAAATATCACATACTAAAGGAGTTTACATCTCATCGATCCACGGCTTAGATGGTGTAAGAGTGCACTTGACCATCTGATGGGCTAGGTCCCAAGAGTTTGGGAGATGTAATCCCTAGTCCCCTTGATTCTGGATAATTGGTCACAATTTTGCCGGAACCAATTTTTTCCACCCTGTTTTGTTTCTCTTACATGCATCAACACATTTTCAGACTATCTGAAATTCCATTTTTCCCACCATATGATGGACCGTGTTTTAGTGCTACTTGCATGAAATCCAGCTTCATAATAATTCACGGCGTTCAACTCTTACAAAGCCATTAAAGACAAAAAACATGACTCTGAAATGAGAGTAATGGAGACCTTGTGCGAGGGCGCCATTGTGCTTTGGTATGCTGACATATGGACTTCCAAACAAAGTTTCAAACGTTTAGAATCAAAACTCAGCCCTTTCTTCAAAATTTCATTCTCAACAATAGAAACAAAAAATTACAGTTCTCTCTTCCCAAAATATATGTTTCCACATTAAATAAAGTCGCAGATATTATAGTGACAAAGCCTATGGCTCAAGCATAACTGCAAGTGAAGTACATTTCAAGCTAAATTCAAAAATCAAACAGTAAAAATCAACAGAAAAAACTCACAAGTAAGAAACATCAGTGTTCCGAAGCAGATCAGCTATTCTGCTAGCTTGATTAACAACATCATTCCGATTCAACGATCTTGAACTGCTATGCTCATCGAACAAGTGGAGCTCCTCATCAAGCGCACCACAGAACACCGGCAGAGACGGCAAAGGCAAGCACGGCGCGACCTCCGAATGGACTGTGTTGGAAAGGCTTATGCCTCGGGGAATTCCACCACTTGGATTCAACATCGGTCAATTAATCACAGACACACCGATACACAGTTTGTACGAGTAGGTGAACACTCATTTCAGACCTGACATGCAGAGATTTAGGTTTGAATTAGGGTTTCTAGAGAGAGAAAGTGGAGTTGAATACAGAGTATGGAGCCCTAGAGAGAGAAAGGGGGCAGTAAGAGAAGCAAATGGCGGGGAATCCGTATAGAAAAATTTGGGGACTTTACCCTGTGAGTTAGAGAAGATTGTACTTGGGCGGTTGGGTTTTATATGTGCAGTGGAAAATGAGTCCAACTTGTGCAATGACAGCAATACCCTTGGCTCCGCTGTTGTACGTTGTCAAAACGTTGTCGTATGAGTACCTGTAAGCTTGCAGGGGAAGCTTCAATATTTTCTTACATTTTCCGGGCGGACAGAAAGGATAAAAAATTTGTTTCTGAAATTGATGAAACGTTTTTTATTTCTAATAAAACTAAAACAAAATTAGTAATTTAATCGAATTCTTAATATTTTTAGATATTTCGGTATGTTTCAATATATTTTAAAGAAAATATTATGCATCCCAAATGAATAGAGACCCTAAGATAAGTATGTTTAATTGAAAAAAATTAATGAGACTTAAGACTAATAATCGAGTTAAACTTTGTAAATTCGAGCCGAGTTTCTTGGAAAAAAAAAATCTAAAAAATTGTTCAATCTCGACTCGTTTATAAAATGAGTCAAATCCGAGTCGCTCAACTTTTTAATATATAAACGAATCTAAAAAATCGTTTAAACTTAGTTCGTAACTCGAATCGAGTCATATCTGAATCAAACCCGATTAACTCGACTCAATTATCCACATTAACGAAACCTACTAATCTAAGAATCAATATTGATTTGGGATCTCAAATTGAGGATCACTAGTATTACTCGTGTTTTAATATATTAGGACTAGTAATGTTTCAAAATATTTTGAGAATAAAATTTTAAATATTTATTTTTATTATATTTTTAAATTATTTTTATTTTATAAGTGACCGAATCTAGTCTAAAGTTTGTGGCATTTACGCCCAAAAAAAAAAAATAGCTTAAGTTGCAAGTAAAACATATTTTCTTTAAGCTGCGGTTTGGGACGCCTGTTTTGCATGACGGGCCTCAAAAAAAGTGGTGGCACGCGAAGGGCGGACCGGGCCGGGCCTGTGGTATGCCCACTATTTTTCTCTCTCCTTGTGTTTTTTTTTATTTCTTTTTCCTTGCGGTTGGTTAAGAGGGTGAAGAATTCATCGCAAAATCGATTGCGATTGACATATTTTTTCATTATAAAGTACATATTGTTGATGGACTTTGAAAAAACTCTATGATGTTTGGTATATGTTCATTTTGAAAGTGTTTTTAAATTCAAAAGTACATCTATTTATATGAAAGTATGTTTGGCGAGGTTATTTTTGAAGTGTAAAATGTCATTGTGATACCCTTTGCCTTTTTATTCTCTTATTTATTTATCTTTAATAATAAAGTGTTTGAATAATAATCGAATTAATTTATTGAGTTGCTAAATAATAGATCTACAATGAACTCGGTTATAAACAATTTAAACATCACAATAATTCAACTCCGTACTAATTGAATTATACACCAAACAAATTTGATATTACACGACAACACTGGCACCGTTGTTGAAGATCCATTCAACAATAAACGACATAATGTCCGGTCTATGTTCTACATTGTCTTATAACGGAGGACATTGACGTTGATAATCAAAGTTCATGAACTTCGTTATCAACAATAAACGATATAATATCCAGTCTATGTTCTACATTGTCTTATAACGGAGGAAATCAAAGTTCTTAACGAAGTTCATGAGGCCTCGACATAATGTTCCACAACCACAAGCACATTTAAAATTGAAACACCAAAAGAATTCTTTCCCCATATAGCAAGTATGCAAAAAGTCAAATGTAAGTAACACATTATAGCAACTAAAATTTTGTAAAATCTTCTAAACTCGTCGTTTGGACTAAAGATCTACTGATCGAAAATGAATTAACAAGGAAAACCTATGTCCTTTTCAAGGGAATTCATGTACCTGACATGGAAAAAAGCACTAGTTACAATAAACCGCTATTGATAATACTCTACGAATCTGAGCCCTCTTTGTAGTGTTTTGCATCCTCTCCTTCATCTGTACTGTCATCACTTGATGTGCTTTCTGAAATGTCGGTTAGCTCAAACATGATTGGGTCCTCTGCTTCAAAAACTTTACACAACACAAAATTTGATATCTGAAGGGAAAAAAAATGTAGTTAGGAAGTTGCCAAACTTATCTTTACTCTGCATCTATTACAAAAATTAGGATATTTTGTGACAAATCTTTCGTGACAACTGTGTTTTCCGTCACAAAAAAACATGTTTTTGAAGAAAAAAGGTTTTTGTGGTGGTAGTACTGTCACAAAAGATTTATTTGTTATCACATATACTATTTGAGACGACTTGTTGCCGCCATAAAGATTTTTTAAAACTCCACTTATTATGCGCGGCTATTGTAGTGGCAATGGCCGCCATAATAAGTAGAGTCTCAAAATGTTTTTATGACGGCAACGAGTCGTCTCAAACAGTATTTATTGCAGCAAATAACTTTTTTATAACAACAATATTACCAGCAAAAAAAACATTCTTCAAAACACGATTTTTTGTAACAGTGAACACAGCTGCCACAAAAAACTTGTGTCAAAAAGTCCTAATTGGTGTAGTGATATGACACAAGGTAAAACCGTAAAAAGTGAGTTTATCTTATGAGATTTAAAAACCACAATTTTTGCTCACACTTTGTACACTATAACCAATTACTTCAAACCGTATACCCAATTACTATTTCAAATTTGATCAAAAAAATACTGCTATTTCAAAGAGAGAGAGAGAGAGGGGATCCTATACACCTATTGAATTTTCTTTTTGTGAAGGTAATCACTCTATTTTGCAGGGAGATTAAAGCTTCAATAGTAATATGTTGAGATTTAAGAATGTAGTCAGTGTGTGTTGAGATGAAAGAAGATCACCTTCTCTTTTTTATTTTCATCAAGTTCACTAGCTGCAAACACATTGGTGTGCGCTCTATATTCGCTTATCATCCAACGAGTCTTTGTCCCTGATCCTAGGTTTCCACGATAAAAAACAAGCTTTCGCTTGAAACCAATAACTTTGGAATTAGCAACAATTACGTCATCCAAGAAAGAACTCCAATAACCATCCTTCGTGACAACATCATGTTTTGGCTTAGTGCTATAAAAATACCACCTAATCCCGTTCCCGTACTTAAACTCACCTGCACATAATTGACAAAATTACAATCATACAAAATTAATATTTTTACTCAAACTAGCTGAACCCCCCCCCCCACACACACACACTCTGCAACGTTAGAACAATAAAATGGCAAAAATGAAAGCCAAATACTGTTTAAAATTAGATACAAATGATTCCAAACAAATAACTAACAAACAATATCATCTGACATAAGCATTTACTGTAGCATAATTTGAAGTAACAGAGAGCATGACATGAAAGAACAATTTATGAATCAGTCAATTTTTGAATGGTGCTAATGCATATTTTCCCATTATTTTCATTTATTATCAAGTCTTGAAATAATAGTTGGATAGCCTTAACGATTGCTTCTTCAGTAGTTCAGTGATACTACGGTGTTCTAAATATGTATTTTTTTTTCCTTTATTCCTTTTTTCCTTTCAAATAATGGACATGAGTTGTACTCGAAAACCTTCTTTTCTTCTGAAGGAAATTTCACTTGATGTGTGCCCCTTGCATTGTTGAACTTTTGATGTTAAAATAATGAAATGAGAGAGATAGTAAGTTGCATGTATAAGTTGGATCATCAGATAATGATGGAAGTCTATTTTCAAAAGCACTGATGAGAGAACTTGGAAAGATAAAGTCCCTGCATTCTAATAGTGATTTGTTCAATTTTAGAAGGGCGGGCCAGATTGAGGAGGATCTTATCCACGATATTTGATTTGCAAGTCAAAATCAGTGGCTTTCTGGTTATGGGTTGACCAATTCTAGGCTTTATTAAGTAAAGGAATGACAATTTAGATGGTTTCCAATGGGTTAAAAACCATTGATTTTTAGTGTTCAAAAACTTGGAATGGTTTTATTTTGTAAAAGATGGTTTGGATCTCATACAACTTATTTTTAAGGACTTTGATTATTTCATCTATTTTGTACAAGGTAATAACGTTCTGACTTTTCAAGTGCGATCTATTTTTCTACGTGCCTTAACTCTTGTGAACTTGAATTCCCCGCCCCCTGTGTGTAAGTGTAATTTTGATTGTGGCCCATACATTTCAAAGGACAAACTGGTTAAGTTCATTATCACTTGGTATGCCTCCTTAGCCATCAAAAGGGATCTTAATGCCATGCTCTAAGTAACCGAGACTGTGTTTTTCTTGTTTATGTTGGAGATGAATTGTGACTTATTTAGGATTTGATTATTCCAAGAACCTTAGTAGTTTGGAGTACCACCCCCACCAACCATTAACTTGTTTATGGAGGATTAATGCTTTTCAAAAACAAACAATTCTACAAAACTCTAGTCCCAGAAAAGCAATAGACTCTCAAGTGCTCCTTCTAAAACTTTTTCTTCATACCATAATCAAACACTTAACAAAAAAACAACATATGGGTACGAGTACTACACAAAAATTTGACGTAATTTGTTGACCGAACGATGGAGTTTCTTTAGATCAACGTCAAATTCCAATGTTTCATGACCCTACAATCAATCCAAATACCATTATAAATCAGGTCATCAAATTAGGTCTATAAATTAGAATTGTTCAGCAGGTAAAGTACCGCAAGTTGGCGCACACTAAACAACATTGACATAATAATAGGCAGAAGATATAAATACTTACTGAATGGAAGCTCCTCAGGACTGGCGGCATAGATGTCGACGGTAGGGATTACATCAGATGGAAGCGGATGACCCAAAATCTTTCTCCTCAAATAAATCATTATCTCTGGTTTAGTGGGTGCAAACATGTAACCCATTGGTAGTTTCACCTCATTATCGGGAGAATTTGAAGAAGACATTGTTTGATCTCAAAGATCGGAGAGACGAAGAGAGAGAACGCAAGAGAGAGACTGTTTCGCAATCTGCATGTGAATATATATCGACAATTCAATACAGTGGAAAAAAAAATAGGTAGTTGTTTTCAAAAATCTTCAAAACATACAAATAGTTTCCTTATTTTTCGCATTTCCAAAATCTTGGTTACTATAACTCCTTGGAAACTGCTTAATTTGGGAACTGGATCTAATTCAATGCATTAATTGGATGGAATTTTTACATTTTATACCTTGAAAGATGCATCGATTTTTATTTTATACCCCAAAATATTATTTTTTCTACTTTGTATCTTGAATATCATAAATTGGTTCAAATGTGACATTCGGATTAACATTCGTTTTAGACTATGTTAAAAATTAATGCACATGTCACCTAAAAATATGAATAGTGAGTTTATGCTTTTGTCTATGAGTAATACATGTGGGTGACATGTGGATCAAATTTTAACGAAATTTGAAACGAATGTTAGTCCTAGAATCACATTATAATTAATTTATGACGCTCAGGATGTAATGTAGAAAAATAATATTTTAGGGTATAAAATATAAATCAATATATCTTTCGGGATTCAAAGTATGAAAAGTCCGAGTAAATATTGAATGTAACAGTGATATCACATTACCATTGAAAACATAGTATCACCGATCAATAATAAAACTCCAAATAAGAAAGGTGAACTCCACTTAGACTTACATGGCAGGAGTGCGAGAAGTTATTTACTTACATGACAGGTTAGTTATTAATTTTTGTTTAGTTATTAATAAAACTCCAAATAAGAAGGTGAACTCCACTTATTTGTTTTAATATTATTAGTTTGTGATACCACATCACTTTACCACGATATCACAGGTGTAATGAATATTTTCTCGAAAAGCCCTAATGAGATTAACAATTTATTCGTCAAATATTATAATTCACAATTAATCTAACGACGATATTGTATCTGATAAAAATCTCTAAATTAAGTTTTTTTTTCTTAATCTGGAGTTTCGTCATGGTATCGAATACTGCTTTTATGCATACCCAATAATTCTTTTATACTAATAGGAAAATAAGGTTCTCCATATAAGTTTAAAAATATAACATAACTTATTAATATAAATAATAAACTATGTTATATTAGTGTCAATTATGAATAATTTAATTATTGTACAAAAAAATTGATCAAATTAAAAAAAAAATTAAAGATATATATTTAGGTAGAGCATAAAAAAGACATACCTCTCGGTGGGGATAGGGATAGCAATCAGAGGCACCCTTTGCTTTAAATCAACAGTGAAATTTCAAAGAGAGTACTTAGTATTTATAATATCAAATTGATCCTGTCCTTATTGGTATTATGAGAACAAAAAGACCCACATACATAATTCACTCGGATTCGAATGCTACATTCTTTCATAGAGGTCAGATGAAACACTCATGTTATATGCAATGGGCCCGTTTGGTTGCCGTATTAGAAATGGATTGATTAAATAAAATAATACAAGCTAATACAATGCAGATGGATAAAATACAAGATTAAATGGGGTATAAGAAAAATACGTAATTTTATCTAGTGTTTGGTGTACACAATATAAGCGTTGGATAATAGTTATTTAGTCCAATCTGTTGTTTGGTTAGAGTATTATTTTATTGTATTAATGTTCAATTAAAAAAAATAACCTCAATATTGAGGTTATTTTTGATTTTATCAATTGGAGGGTTATAATAGTAAATGTGTAAAATAATACGTTTGAGTTGGATTATAATACCACTTCTTTTGGTGGTATTAAAATACCTCAATAATACAAGTCTAACGTATAAAAAATATATGATAAATATACGATTAGTATATGTTTTTGAAATTAATACGGTATCAAATTTGCTCACCAAACGAAGTATTAAGCCCGATTAAATAAGAAATAGTACAATCAAATATTTAATCCTCTTATAATACGTCTACCGAACGAACCAAATAAATATTGTTCGATTCATAGAGTTCAAATAAATTTCGAGTTATTAACTCTTATGACTTTTTTTTTTTCCTTCTTCTCATATAACTCCTATTACAAAGAGACTAACGAAATTCGAATCCACGTTAGTACTGTATATGAATTTGTCTTCCCCCGCCATCACCCTATTTCAACTTTTTTTTTTATTATTGTAAAATTACCTATGAATGAATTAAAATATTATTTGTTAAATATGAAAAAATTATAAGTCTTCAAATTTTTGATTATCCGTAAATTTCGATCTTATTTTACCTTACACAACCTTACTAATCGGGTAAGACAACGGAAATTTTTTTTGTATTCCGCAAAAAATCCGATAGGTTTAGAATCCTTACAAAATTTTTGTATTTCTACTTTATCTTACCTATATATATATATACATTTTAAAATATATAATAT